>LOJH01031347.1:0-16513 GCA_001685095.1 Ellobius talpinus
TTAACCTCCTTAGCGATTAGGGAAATGCAAATCTTTCCAATTTTCTGAAAAAATTAGACTTTTTAGAAAGTCTCAAGATGTTCGTTACAAAACTCCTCAAAATTTCTCCCAAAAACATCAAGAATTTGTTGAAGAATTTTACACTTGAACATATTGTTTAAAATATAATCATTCTTCCTGTGTGACAGCCTCACACAAACAGAGTATTTAAAGAAAATGAAGGTCTGTCATTGCTCTGTTTAATTAGCAGAAACTTTTAGAAATGAAAGATGTTTCAAAAAGTAAAAGAACTCCAGGAGAACTTGTGTAATCATGGCAATTGTCTGATTTCACATCAGAATTTCACCCAGTCAAAATTCCTGGTAGGTGGCATCTGCTAGAACTGGTCAGCTTTGTTTCACATTTTGAGTTTGTCTTTCCCTGATTACTGTTCCAGATCAGACGCTGGAGTCCATGAGCATGCCGAAAGAGTTAGACTTGTTTCTGATGCAGCAACTCATGTTCTCGTCCGTGGCTTTGAAAGTGCTTAGCCCTTTTCCATGTATCTAAATTATTTATCATCAGCTTACTTTTTTCCTTTATGAAAGCAATGCATTTATTTTGAAATGGTCTGAACTCTGAGGTTTCTTTTCTAATATTTCTAGTTAAATAGAATATACTTAGACCAACGTTTTGATCATGTTTACAATTTACTTCTCATTAGGACTAACACTTGCAATCTTGTAAAGATAACTTATCAGAGTTACAAATAACTTTACAATGGTCAGGATTAGGGGACAAAATTTAGGATTTTTTTTCTTCTTTTAGGGGAAGTGTGGGTGGATAATGGAATTCTTATAGTTGGCTTCTCCATGGAGAACAGGGACATTTGTGCAAGGTTAACTACACAAATATATGACAGATTCTCATTGTGTAAAATTACTAAACAAAATAGTTTCCACTGTCTATTGCTACAGGCAACACAAGCAGAGTTACGGTTAATCAAGTGGATTTTATTTTATCCAATATCGACTGGGAAAAGATTAAATTTTAAATTTCTATAATTTATAAACTATCTCATAACTGCTGCAGAACAGGTTGGGTTTTTGGTTTGTTTGGGGAATTTTTGCCTCTTTATATGCACATTTGAGGTATTTGGTGAGACTGTAAGATCAGAATTCACTGTATTCATACATTTACCAATATCTTGCTCATCTTCTCAGAGGTTTGTCATACACTGATGACACTACCAGTTGCTCTACACATTCTACGGTGAAAAAAGTTAAATAAGAAATTACCCCATTATGACTTAATTATCAAATTACATGTTAGAGTTCAGTGTCTTTTCTGTAACTAAATTGGCAGTTTTCGGAGCTAATAATACTGCCAAACTTTACAAGGAAGAAGATAATCTTTACAAATTTGAGAAAAATACTGAAGCCTCTGGTTTCACCACTTTCACGCAAACATCAGAACTGGGAGGAGCTCTTGATGTTTCGGTTTATCTTCAGTCTGTGGTTGAACAGTTGGCTTCTCAAGCCAGCCAGTCAACTGGTTAGGATAGGTTGCCAGGTAGGACCTCCCTCACCTACTTCCTGAGTAGACTGAGTAAAGCAACCTAGACAGGAACATTTATATATAAATGTATATGCTATCCTGTGTATTTTCATATTAGAATTTTCTTCTGGCTGGAGTACAAAAACATATTTTATGAAACAGAACGAGGCTTGCTACATTATGTTTTTTCAATACATTTATTCCTTCTTTTACCCAGTTGACTGAATAAAATTCTAGTAAATATAGAAATATACTAAAATTAAAGTGTTCTCAGAATATGCCATAGAAATTGACTAGACATAACATTAACATTAATCTAATGAGACTTGACTGTAGCTACACTGACTACAGACAACATTCTCCAGCTTTGCCTGCCTAGTACTTTCTTTAACTATAAAACAGATGCACTAAGTATTCTATGCATTTATTGTATGTGTGTGTGTGTAATGTATACATCTTCCCTGTGTGTATACATACCTACCACCACTTTAGGAATAATCATTAAATTGTAATGTGATAGGAATGAATAAAAGCTCATCAGAATATGCAAAGGAAGAAATTGCAATGCTTTCTAATACTTGTATCTATAACCTCACTGTATTTTGTCTTCGGAAGTTTCAAACCTCACATCTGGTAAGTCAATCCATCAGAAATGTCTCCATTAACTTGCTCACCACAATACAGAGTGTTTCAATTTTAAAATAAAGACGTAGGTCTGCGTCTGTACAGTAAATAAAGGAGAGCGACACTCGGATAATGAAGCCTGATATGAGACAGATAGTAGATATCCAGCAAGGATTTATTAGAGTAAAGTTCACTGGAAATATAAACAAAACTTCTCAACAATTTGAAATATAAGGTTTTAAACCTTGTACACTCTTAACAAAATAGTAATCAACCACAGATGACAGATGCTGCTCCTTAGTCAATGGAGACTCTCAAGTTTTACTCTGCATCTCATTGGGAAGGAAATATAAATTTTTAAAATAGAATTAACTTGGGGGAAGGCATCAGTGCTGCAACTCTTAGCACCAAATGTTTCTTCTTGGAGCACCAAATGCTTTATGGAAAACATTCCAAGTATCAAAGTTTTCAGATAGATAAATATTTATGGATCAAATCCATAAAGAACAGACATTGTTATGAAATATATATAGATGCCTTCAAAACTTTCTTTCTAGGCAGAGGAGACACATAAGTTAGGAGTCATTTCCCACTTAATTGCTTTTGCAACCTTATGCAACACAAATGGATGATGGACAAGACTCATTTGTTTGTACAAAGAAGGAGATCTCGACTGACATCGTGTCCAGATGAATCACATGGGATCTATTGCCATGTATGAAAAGTGTCACGTAGAGATTTTCAATGTCCTTTGCCAAGAAGATTAATTTTAAAAACAAATTCTTCTCATTTCTGGTTAGATTCACGATTAAAGCATAGCGCTACTCTGGTTCATCACTTTAAGGGCAATGAAATTCCATCTGTCTTTGAACCTTATGAATGATACTTTTTCAGCGTATGTATAGACGCCTGACTCACCCTCTTCATTTTCAGCTTTGTTGTATTTTTATTACGCATCTCCAGCCAGTGCAACAAATCTCAAGAAAGCTATTTTGCCATTTAAAGGCAGAGGTTTATTTACATTTCTCATGGTGCAAATACGCCACATGATTCTGTGAAAATGTAAAGTGGTTACCAAAGAAACATAGCCAGAGCTTCTGTAGTATTTTTGTTGCTCTTAAAATACCCATGATGGGTATGCCTGCATTACAAAAGAAGTGCCTATTGGGGAAAGTAGCCATGGGTCCTGCTCTAGAGATAGACACGGAACAAATGTATACAATGATTCACTACAGAGAGAGTTGGGTAGACATATCAGCCTTCTACATTGCATGTGCACACACACATTGTACCCATAGCTTCAACTGTGAATCAACTGTGAACATATTGGACATTTTGCAATTGAATAGAATTCTATCTTGTTGCTAACCAGAGGAGTTATGTATTCAATCCAAGAGAGTGTAGGTTCTATGAGGGCTTAAAGAAAATGATAACAAAGACACAGGTAAAAAAAATTTATTCATTAATATGTGGGGGTGTGACTTTGGATCCAGCCAGTCAGTGACATAAATAAACTTGAGCAAAAAAGATTCAAGCTAGAGAATATATGTGTGCATTTGTATATCTATGTGTGTGTGTGTGTGTGTGTGCGCGCGCGCAAGGCTTCTTGGAGCAGTGCCATAAACCTGGACACCAACCAAAAGTATCACTGCAGCCCTTGGAAATTTCCATAAAGAGTACAATGTGGGTAATTACACCAGGATGCTCCAGATCGCTTTTTCCATCTTGTGCACTCACATGCCCGCCAAACATGAAATGTTCGCCTTCTCCCTTCCAACGTGATGGTTGTTGAACTTATTTTTAGTGTCATTTGATAAGCCTTTGTGCTCGCAGAGAGACATCCCACTGACCCGGCCACTGGTCATTGTCTATACCAGTTCACATCAAAGCAGGAGCGCTTTGTCAGGTTTCCAGTCGAATATCCATTTCGCATCTGAAGTACAGTATCGAAAGTGACTAGATCATCTGAGCTATTTCCTTCAGCTGCGACTGCCTTCCTCCCCCACCGTGTTTCTGCTCACGCTAACATAATTTGGCATCGTTGATGTGACGATGATGGTAGTTCTAAAAATTTACAGTACGTAGATTGTCGATGCTTCCCTGTGGCGCCCCTCCTGATTTTAATCTATCAACTGAAGAAAAGAAGTTTTTTGTTTTTGTTTTTGTTTTTTTTCCTGGGCTGAATCGCAGCCAAGGTGCGGTGCTTCTCAATGTCCAAGTCACATGCAGACAGTGATAGGTCATTCAATGTCAAAAGGCATAAAAAAGATGAGCAAAGTCTTCACAGGCTGCTGCTTGCTGTTGCCTTTAATTATATTAATTAAACTTTGAAATTTTCATGCAAAGAGAGTTTCTGGCTTGTGACACTGAAGAGCCCTTGGAGACTTGAAGGAAGAAAAAACCCTGAGCGGAAGCTTGGTGGTTACTGCTTCCTTAAATTAAAAGCCAAACAAACACTTAGGTGTGTTTACAGATATTAACGCTTTATGCACTGCTAAATCCTAAACACTGAGAGAGGGGCTGCTACTAGTCTGGAGACCAGGTCTCAAATCACGAGTCCTCATGCTGCGCTCCTGATCTTTGGTTGGAGGCGGTCTTCCTGTTGAATTAATGCTCTATTAATTCCCTTGTCCCGAGTGCATAATGAAAGAAAGGTGTCTTGGAAAACCAAAGGGCAAAATCCTGCTTGCATCCAGTACCTTGAGGCTTCTCGACTACGATTTGTCATGCGTGTGCACTTTCAGTGTAACAGTGACAAAATTTTCTAGTCAGAAATTTCCCGTAAGGCACAAAATAATAGAGGACTTAGAAGGCTTTTGCTATCTGACATAGCTACAAGGCAGTGGTCTACACTATCTGCTTAGCCTGGTAGGAAATTTCAAGTTCTGCCGGTAGCTAAAGATCTTGCCAAACAAAGCGCACACGCGCCTTGCATCTATGTCAAAAGCACCAGTCGCCATTACGAAGCCGCCACGTGGCTGGTGGATTTTCGGTCTTTGCTTTGGTCTCATCTTTACAACATTGCTGTGTTCTGCTTTGTCCTCTCACACATTCAAATGAGCTTTGCATAAACCGGAGCATGCAAATTAACATCCCTCGGTATTTTCAGTGTCATGAATCATGAGTTATCGCCGAGTTTCATCACCTCTCATGTAGATGGCCGAGGAAGTGTTTGAAAATGTTTGGTGCACAGAAAGCAGAAGGCAGAGAAAACATTTCCTGACAGAGGAACTGGGCTGTTGTCCCTAGAACTTCTGATGCGCTGGATTGACTGTCCACTCCATGGGAGATCAGCATCATGGAGATGGGACGCTTTCTTCTCTTTTCATTCTTTGGGCTCTCATTTTATTGATGTGGGACTCGGGAGAAGTTTATGCACCGGCCCTGAGGACAGAAGGAGATCCACAGTGAAATATCGAACAGTTGTTTAAAAGCCAAGGAACATCTAGTTTCAGTATCATGAAGCAGTCAATGCAACCCAAGTGCAGAAAAATGCCCTCACGAGTCACAAAGCCATATCATCTGCTATGGCTCAACACAGTATGGCTCAGGGTTTATTTTACTTTTCTTTTTCTATAGGAAGTTCACTTATTTGATGGTATGGTAAAATCTACTCAGAAAAAAGAAACCCACCATAGAACTACAACTTTCTCAGTGCTGTCTGAAGTGTGTCATAGCTGTCGAAGAATTCAAACAAAGACATTGCAGTAGGTGTAAGTCTCTATGATGGAATAAAATGGAAGGATTTTCTTGTGACATTTGGTGAGTCTAAAATGTATACATGAAGAGTATATTTAATAAGTCACAAAAACTGAGGTTTAGGAAACACGAGACTGGATATAGATGCCTTCTTTGTGCTGTATTTATGAACGGTTTTTGTAGTTCACAGCCTTGTTTTAGATCATGTTCAATGTTGCTGGCCCATTTCTCACACTGTAGACACTGCTTTCTCCCAGACTGATACAATTATTTTTGAATTATGCATTTTCAAAGAGGATCTGCCAATCCAGTTTCTAAAAGATTTCGTGAAGACTTGTGCGGACATATTTATTCATAGACTAGTCACCATCCAATAATTATTTGAAAATAAAATTTCCAACTATTGATGTAGACTCTCCTTCTCTCCCTTGGTCTAATGCTGCTGACCTACCATGAGCCTTATGTACAGAGTCCTCCGCTGGCCAAAGGCTAGCCCACTCTCTCCTAGTTTAACCCAGAATAATCGTGCAATTAAGACTTTCCCATTTGTTATTACATCTGCTCTCAAAAGCCCATCATGTTAGAACTACCCCTAATGTGAGTGCTTGTTTGGAATACTTGAGGCATGGAAAAATATATTGTGCAAGAAGATTGATCTTTGTTCATTTTCTTTTCAAACATAGCTGGTCAACAAAGTTAGAAATTTCAGACATTTTTGGAAACAGAAAATCATAAAGATGGAAAAGAGCGGCAGTTTCTATCAACTTCTACTAAAAGGCAATGGTTCATTAAAGTTTGTGTCTTCTGAATAATTTTGTAAGCAATGATATTTCTATAATTACTAATTTTATTAGCTTGTGTTTAACATGTGAAGTCAGGTATAAGTTTTAGAAAATAATGCATATCATATATCATGAATCATATATGTTAATATTAACACAAAATTTAATTTTCTCAGTTTTCTGAATTTTTCACTCAATATTTGTCTAATTATTTTTCTACATTTAGGCTCAAGCTCTACCCATATATGAAATCGATATACAGTGTTCTGATGCATTGGGCATTACCTGTATTGCATATTTAGGCATTAATAGGACTAACTTGAATTTTATGTTCTACAAGTAACTGAACCATGATTGAGTAACAATATTTGTCAATAAAATTGAATTAAATTAATGTGATAAAACTTCATTACTTTCGGAAATGAATTATAAACACATTTCTTTCTTTTGCTTTGGGAATATAGATCTTGAATTCAGTGGAATTATGCTTCAATTTATTCATTTTTCATAGGAAATTATTAGAAGTAAAATTTGCTAAATATTTAAAGAAACTACACTTAGTCAGAACAAACATGAATTTACTACTGATTTTAGGCTATCACCAGGTATTTTAAAGTACATTGCCTTATAAATTCATTGGGATAATTCAAATATTAAGTTGTTGATATTTCTCAATATACTTAAATCGATTAGGAAATTTAATTCTAAAGCAAGATCACTCCCAACCAACCTAAACTAAATAATTTCTGGCACGCAAGAAACGTGCTTCTATATTGATAACTGGCATCATTTTATATGATCTTTGAAGTTATCATTATTTATCTAATAAAAGCTAAAACTTTAGAGAACTAAAACTGCCTTCCTTTTAAAGCACTGTGCTTTATGCAACCTTATATTGAACATATTACCTAATTACTGAGCTTCTGTGCCAAGGAAACAACTCAGAGCCAATCGGAAGTATAAATTGGCAAAATCTATATGACAAGCAACTGTGCAAAAAAGGTTTTTTTTACTCTAATCTAATATTGGGACTTAAAATATTCACCATCGTTTTGTTTTTTAATAGAAAAACCATGATAACAATTTATATTTCTGTTCAACAATTTAGAGAATAATTACACCATGTGGTCAATAAAATAGAGATCTTTCAAAGATGAAGGAAAATGGTAGTAAACAGAGAATACGAAATTATTAAATACACATGATCATAACTGTGCAAATATGTGTCTCGAAAGTCAAAAATTAGCAGACAGTTTACCAGCCAACTGTGTAGAGTGGGATTGTCCATGGCATCTTATGTTTCATTTATACATTTTCTGTATACTTGTACATGTAATCACTTTTAAATAAACATTAATTTTCAAAGAATAAATGCAATGACCAAAAATAAGTTCCTTTACAATGAAATGTTTTTTTACAATGCTCTTTATTTATGTGTTATTAAAAGTCAGTTCAAATATCTATTGATGCTTCCCTTTTGGGAACCACCATTAAATGTCAGTCAGAGATTCCCAACACTTGGTGGACCCATTCACTCGCTCAGGTTGCACCTGACATTTAGCTTCCAGGTGAACCTGTCTGAATTACAGGTCAGTCTGCTCAGGGTTTTGAGTTTCTGGAATCAGCAGACTGACTAGCAGATCTTCGAATCTCCACTCGGCATTTGCTGTAAAAATGTAGTCTAGAGTTACCACAGGAAATCCTACAATCTAGACTCTTCTTTTAGTTTTGTGGCACTAAATTTCAGGAGTCTTGATTTAAAAAAATGACTGTTTCAGGCATCTGGCAAGCTTATAATTGGCTATTTTTTTAAATATGCTTGTTCATATCTGTGTAAGTACAGGGTAACGCCAAGTATAGCAGTGGCTCATTACATTTATGCTTATGAATAAATGTGTCCAGTGATTCATTACATTTAGCCAGAGAAATGGGAATATTGAGCTTTTATTTGTCAAACTTTCTAGACACATTGCTATCTAGGACACATGTTTCTCTGTTCAATTAATAACACAAAATATTCATGTTTTGGTGCATGGTAAAATAGTTTGAACATCCTTAATTTATGCACAGCTACCAAAACTCTCTAAATCAGTAGTTTTTCGTTTTGTGGTTCATGAGCTACTGTAGATTCTCCAGGTGCCTCCAGAGCTACCAGGGTTAGAGTGGTGTATGTGAAGATCTCAAACCCAATCTCACCCAAGCTCTGTGATGTGCTACCTTGAAAACTGTAAGTACATACTATGTAAGATTTTCTCTGTACTAAAACTTTAGCTTGATGACTGCTAATATAGAAATTTAACCCAACCTTATGTTAAGTGGTGAGTGAACTATTCATATGCCTTTTTATAGCTTTTATAAATGTCTTTGTAGATCTCCAAAATTATAACATTATTCCTATAATTTTTCACAATATAAAGAGTTTGTATGACCATTGGGTCTATAAAGAGAAGACTGGGTTTTGGATAATTATGCTTACGACACTGTAGTAAAGGATCAGTTCACTGGGAGCCGAAAAAGCTTAGGCTAAGCTAGCCTGCTTCCCTTTTGCTACACAAGAACGGCTATGTAACTTAGTCTTTTTCTCTTTCTGCCTTGAGCATCAGGAGGTCATCCTGAGCAGGGTGTTTAAAGCAAAGAGTCAATATAGTGCCTCTTCTGATATAACTGAGCCTTCATGTTGGCCACTGCTCTATTTTTATTCTTCTGAAGGCTCAGTGCATGCTTTCTCTCACCATTTCCTTAGAAGTAGTGCAGGGGTAAGCAAGCATAAATTAATGCAAATTTCTTAATTCCTACTTTTTCTAATCATAGGGAATATAATATTCATATTCCCCTTAACCTTCACAATCCTCCAACAAGAGTACTATACAGATAATACTATGTAGATGCTAAAAGACGAACTGAATCTGAATTACATGGAAACAAATAATCTGAACTTGAAGTTTAGACATGTGAAATGCTGAAGCCTTGCTATTCTTTACGTAGCATTCTACGAAAATAAATCATCTGAGTCTGAAGACTGAATATTGACTAATTTTTTTGAATTCTAGGAAACAGTTTGCTCAATTTGAACCAATCCAAACTGGAAACATAGCTAGGCCAGTGGTGTAACTTGCAATCCCACAACCTGGAGATAGTAGTAGGAAGATTAGGAGTTCAAGGTCAACCTCAGATACCTGAGTTCTAGGCCAGTATAGGGTATATGATTCACTGTCTCAAAAATAAATTTGGAAATCTATTAACATTCCCAACTTGCCCTTTAAAATGGAGCTTCATGTGAAGTTTTAATCCTATTACAGATTTTCACCATAAGAAGAAACAGAATGTACCAAACAAGAAGGTACCATGAACAAAATACTAATGTTAACAAGGGGTAACAAGGCTAACTCACAGTCAGCTCTGGCAGCTTTAACTGTACTCCAGTGATATTTCAGGCAATAACAAAAACCTCCTCCATGGCAATGTATCTTATTGATACGCTCCCTGAAATCATTATTAGCAATGCCCTTCTCTTGGGATTCACAAAAAATAAGAGAAGTAAAGATGCCCAACAGAAAAATATCAGAAACATGACTATTGTACAGTGAGCTAAACCAACAGAGGAAAATGAGACAGCTGTAGAAACTTGCATGTTTGCTGCAGGTAAAGTGTGCAGATACGGTTTTGTCGCAGTATTTAAAACCTGATTTCACCCCCGTTTTTATTGTGGTCAGTAACAGCAGCAATAACCAGAGCAGACACCATGGTTCCCATCTCTGAAGCATTAAAATTCCACTAGCATCAGTGCGCGCACGGTCCTTTACTAGCTCTCGGCACAGGATGTATTTCACCGCCGTAACCATTACAGGATTATGCTCACCTCATAAACATCCATTGGCAAGCCAACGCAAACAAGTGCACTTCAGCTGAGACTTTTCCAGCACGGAGTGCTGATTTATTTTTATCTTCGCTTCTGAAAAGACCTCCCTAAACCTCCACGCACAGTGCAATAGTAAACACCATTTCGAATTTTAAATGGTACAAAAACCCAAAAAACACAGACACACGGACACAGAAATTAGTTGAGAAGTCCAGGAAGTCACTATTGCTAGGAAGACCAAAAAATACAAAAGACTTTTGGAATGTCAATTTCCTGTAGTAACTGGTGGTACAAAACTCAAGAAAGGTATATACCCATTCTGCATTTACAGAAAAATCTGAACTAGAGTTGATTTTACCAAAAACTGAGAGATTTTTAAGGTTAAAAACAATTCTACACACTGTTTTCTAACTGAAGTTCAGCCTATAAATGCCCTATATAACATAGACTATAATTAGATGCTACTAAAGAAATTGCTGAGTTTGCCTACAATTTACCTTCACAAATTATCCCTTCATTTTTGTAATGATACCTGCAATTTTGTAACTCTATAAATATAAATAACAAAATGCAAATATTTTGTGTATTGATGGTTTTGAAATTTGAGCATATTACTGGCAACAAATTAATTGTCTAAGCCATGGTCAATATGAGATAAAATTATCCTTCTAGGTTAATAATTGTAATACAAGATTGTGTGCGTGTGTGTGAGAGAGCGACAGTGTGTATGTGTGTGTGTGTGTGAGAGAGAGAGAGAGAGAGACAAGGAGAGAGTGGGTAGATATAGATATAATTTTGACAGTTTTCTGGAAATCATTTTTGGCAAAGCCCTTGGTATGCTTCATAATGAATTATAATGGGAAGTAGATACCCAAGTGACACACTATATACATGCATACATAGTCAAAACAGATTTCTGTACATTTTATTCTTTACTTAATATTTATTTTATTTGTTTTATTATAAGTAGTATAGCAATGATTTTCCTTTCCCTAATTTTAATTATAATTCAGATTATATCTTAGGTAATATTAAAAACTAGACATCTTTAAAACAGTAAAATACAAAAAACAGAGATAGAGATTGCCCAGTTAGTAAAGTGCTTGCCACACAAGCATAAAAACTTGAGTTAGGCACCCGAGACCCATGTATAAAACCTGGGTGTAGTAGTGTACTCTAAAACCCTGGAGATGGGGCAGGGGTATCAGGAGAGAGACAAGGGGATCCATGGAGCTCACCATCCAGTTAGTCTATTCAAATGATGAGATACAGCTTCAGGAAGAGACCCTGTCTCTGAAACTAAGGGGGACAGTGATTGAAGAAGACACCCAAGGTCACCATCCAGTCTCCATGCCTGTGCACTGGTATACACACAAACTTACATTCTCAAATCCAACAGAGACAGACAACCAGAGAAAGCAGAAAAGTAATGCAAAACAAAAAATGGAAACAAAAATGATAAAGCATTTCTAATGTTTATCATTGGGGGAAAATGATAAACTAGTAATATATAGGCAATGGAACAGGAATATAATTCTAAAGAATGCTATTCTAAAGAAGGTCATCATAGAAAGATGGCCAGGATTTGTTAATATATATTCCTTTATTTTATTTTGGTGGCATTAGCTTTTATGTTATAAAAAGGATAATATACTGGAATTAATACATGGTTATGTTCTTAAAAGAAAGAAAAGTAATAATTGTCTCAAAAATAAGTGTTTAGCAAGAGATGCAGATACACTTTTTGTATTAGGTGAAACCAAATGCAAACATTTAAATGTTTTATGTTGGGGGTAGAGTTAATAATAAGAAACATCTACATATACAACCTTGAATATACATATCACGAATTACAACCTGGAAATTATCAAAAGCTTAATGCATGGCAGGAAATATGATGTGGAAAAGACACTACCACATGCCAAAATGCTTTATTAGAGCAAGGAATTGGTCAACTGAAGGCTGCATGAGGAACTTGCTCCTTATACCCTTAACAGAGGAATCCTGAAAAAAAAAAGAAAAGAAAAGAAAAAAGAAAATCCCATTGAAAGTTCAGGACAAGGCAAGAGAGTAAGAGCCATGGCCCTATTGGACCCAGCCCCCTCTTCAGCTACCGTGATATAACCACACAAATTATGAGAAGGATTGAAAAAATCCTTCCTAAGCACACATGCTTCTAAGGAAGCTGGTCCTGAGCAGTATAAGGCCGCAGGCATGGGCATATATGGAGACGGACCTTTCAAAATGTAAAAAGTTCACTGTGGGTAATGGAAGGATGTAGCTATTGTATAAAGAGACATGCCCTGCAAGCCAAACAGTTTACAGGTAGGCTCTAAGTCAGAGGAAGGGAACCTACTGGTAAAAATTCTTGATACTTCCCTAAAAACCCTGCCCTGTGGTTCACTGGTGATGCCAGCAGTGAACTACAATTAAGTCTGCAACAAATGCAGCCGAAAGAAGACACCTACCAACAATCTAACAGAGAAAGTGTATTATTCTAGGGGTAAAGAATGTGTAAGTCAGGGTCCAAATGCCTGCCTCTTTCTTCTCTCTCTCTATACAAATACATACATCTAACATTAAGATAGCTATACACAGAGACATACACACATATACATTCAAATATCCAATATAAAACCATAAATCATGATAGAAAGAATTAGGAAAATGTTTCCCTTAATCAACAGAAAACACAGCCAATACTTATAATACAGTCTAACAAACAAGGGCAAACAATAGCTATGGTAAAGATATTTTAAAATCTACTGATAACAACGAATAGCATGCATATTTAGTTCTTTCAAGTGAAAAAATAAGTTTTAAGCAAACTGTATGTATAAAAATGAGCATATTTGACTGGTGTTCATGTAAACTGGACATAGTGAAAGATTTAATGATTTTGAAATTTCAGTTTTTCACATTGAAAAGCAGAGTAAAATAAGAATGCAAGATCTCTGAGTCATGTGACTCTTATCCTCTGAGAAATCACTGCTCCCCATGGAATAAATATGAACTGAATGGAAAATAATTGCTTATAACCTCCTAAAATTAATGAATGACCTAAGCTTTAAATAATTAAAGAAAATCATTAAGTCTCAGGCAGAATAAATGTATAGAAAAGCAGTAAATATACAATAAGCTTTCAACACACAAGAATACATTATAAGAGCAAGTATCTCTGCGGGTTTCCTTCCCCTCATCCCCTGAAACACGAGAAATGCCATAATGATAAGAGCTGACTTCTTCTCAGAAGCAGTGGGGGACACCTGGCAATAGAACATTATAACTATTAATTTCTTTAAAAGTTAACTATAATTTATATATTTATAGTAAATTAGGTAAAATAAAGACAATTTGAGGTAAATGAAATTTGAGAAAGTTGAGTGGAAATAGACTTTAAAAGACTATTATTGGAATTTGGATGTTTTAGTCTGATATGGTCTGTAGACATGCTTCTTTGGTTGAGCTTTTTAAATGTAAGTTATATAACATCTTATTTCAATTTGCATTTAAATAAAAGGGAGGCTGATTGTTGATTTTGTGTGAAGTTGCTTTGCTTTTAACAAGAATATCTGTAATAGTGCTGCAGTGCTTCTCACTATGAAGTGCCTCTCCTTCCTAGATGACAGTGCCTCTCCACTTTGGCCTGCTGTGAGATTATGCTTTTGTACACTGTAAAGATTTTTCACTCGTATTGGTTTAATAAAACCATAATTGGCCAGTAGCCAGGCAGGAAGTATAGGTGGAGCAACTAGACTAAGAGAATTCTGGGTAGAGGAAAGACAGAGAGTGAGTCATCAGTCAGACATAAAGGAAGAAAGATAAGAATGCTGCACTGAGAAAAGGTACCAAACCACATGGATAAGCATAGACAAGAATTGTGGGTTAATTTAAGTTGCAAGAGCTTAACAGTAATAAGCCTGAGCTAATAGGCTAACCAGTTTATAATTAATTTAAGCCTCTATGTTTTTGTTGGGACTGAATGGCTGCAGGACCAGGCAGAACAGAATCTTCTGTCTGCACTGGCCTCATAACCTGCTGTATTCATCACTCAATCTGCTCTTCCTTTGTTGTTGTTTGCTCTTTTTTCCCATAGGTGCAGCTGGGAAACTTCATGCCAGAGTCTTCATGACTCCTGGTTTTTCTACAAGAATAGTTCTTCCGACAATAATCAGCTCTTTTCTTTTATCAATAACAAATCTAAATTTCCACCTAGTTTGGGATTGACACTGATTATTTAGCAGGACATTCCACATAAAAACAAGCCCTGAAATTTTACTTTGACTGTTTGAAAAGGTGCTTCATGCATAGCGACAACTAAATAATGCTATAGACATGTACATAATTTTAAAGCTTTGGTCTAAAGAACAGTTGTGGATTACTTTGTGAAAGATAAATAATGTTAAGGATTTTAATTTTTAATTATGTGTACATCTCTGTGGTTGGTGTGTTTACATAAGTGGATATACCTCCAGAGACTAAAACTGGATCTCTTCAAGCTGGAAGAACAGGCTGTGAGCCACCCAAGATAGGTGCACAGAGTTCCCAGGTCAACAGTGAGGTTATGAGTACCCTGAGCTGCTAAAATATCTATTTCTCTGTTCATCATTTTCTGAAAAAATCTTCCTAAAGCTTGTTAAAAAAAATTAGTTGCAATCCAGGTGGTGATGGCACATGCCTATAATCCCAGCACTCAGGAGGCAGAGGCATGTGGATCTCCGTGAGTTCGCAGCCCTACAGGGTGAGTTCCAGGACAGCCAGGACTACACAGAGAAACCCTGTCTCAAAAAAAAAGCAAAAACTAAATTAGTTGTTATGATTCTGTTTGTTTTCAGTCCATCACAATAAACACCACCAAGATATATATATATGCATATATGTGTATAAATATAGTCTAAAAGAATATGTAAGGATAATTCAAGATAATTCAACTAAAAAGACACAAGTGTATGTTTTTAATATCAGCACACTTGAGAAAAACAAGTTTAAATAACTGTAGTTTAATTCTATGTTTAATAATAAGACATCCAAATTCCCAAAACTGGGATTTCATTTTGAATGTATACAGACTTATATGCCAAAAATGATTGCCTTTATATAACACAATAATTTGAATTAAAAGTTTTCTCATTATATTTATGATTTCTAAACTCTTAGAGCATCAGACATATGAGTACATTTGTTACTAAGTAGAGTTCATGAAGAAGAAAGCTCCAAACAATACTTTAAATCTTTTGCATACACCAACTTAAAGCTAATAAAATGTGAAGACTATGCTGCTTGTATATACAGACCCAGGTCCAAATAAGTTTTTAAGATAAGCCTTTTGTTGCAAGGAAAGATGACAGACACTGTGGCCCAGATGTCATTTCACTGATCAGTGAGTATGCAATGGCATTTAAAGGGGATTTCATGTTCATCGTTTGGAAAGAAACTAAATGTGCATTAATATTAACCTTTAATTAACATAGTTATCATTAACCTACTTAGTTTTTACAAATTATAAAGATCAAGTTTTAAAATAATTATAGAAATAGTAAACATATCTGGAGATAGTTTTAACAAAATGAGAAGTGTAAATGCTCAACCTTTCAAGCTTTTACATAGGAATACATGTATATTCATATGACTAGAGATATGAAAGGCTGCTTGCTGTTCTACAACAAAAGTTGGTTAAAATGAAAGTGTATGAAATCACCTTTATGTATAAATAATGTTTTTCTATTTGCATGGAACTCAGAAATGTTAAGAAAAAAACCAGATTGAAGTCAAGTAACAAAAAATTATTGTTTTTGACAATTCGACAATGCAGCACCCATTTAATCATGGTGTGATATTTCAATGCAATTATATGTTACAAAGTCAGACCCTGAGGTTTCAAGTTTATTGAAAAATAAATATTTGGTAAAATTGATGACATGTCATGGGATATGTGGGTACACAGCTGGTGGATGGATGAATAGACAGATAGATAGATGACAGATAGATAGATAGATAGATAGATAGATAGATA
>LOJH01031348.1:0-10452 GCA_001685095.1 Ellobius talpinus
TATTAACCAATGAAAGTAACACATAGACAGATGACCCTCCTCCATCAGCACAGTAGCTTTAAAAAGACTTTGGAATAAACCTAAGCAGGGTCGTCAAAGACCTGTACTACAAACACTTTAAAATGCTGAAGAATTGGAAGATGAAAGTAGATGGAAAGACTTCCCATACTCTTGAATAAGCAAAATTCATATTGTGAAATGGCTGTATTAGCAAAAGCAATCTATAAACCCAGTGTAATCCTCCATCAAAATTTCAATGACTTTCTTCACAGAAATAGTCAAACAGTCCTAAAATTCATATGAAAGCACAGAAGACCCAGAAACAGATAAGCAAGGTTTTCTTCAGAGCTGTAGTAACCAAAAGAAATGGTACTGGCATAAAAACAGACACAATGGGCCAGGGAAATAGATCAGCAGGACAAAATGCTTGCTGTCTAGCCCAGTGGCCTCAATCCTTCTTGAAATCCATGTGAAAAGCTAGATGTTGTAACCATCTATAATTTCTGCACTCCTACCAGAAGATGGGAGGAAAAAACAAGAGAATCAGCTGGAAGCTAGTCTGAGTACACTGGCCATTGCCAAAAGAGGAGAGACCCTGCCTCAAACAAAGTAGAAGATGAGAACCAAACTCCTGAAAGTTGTCTTCTGTTTTTCACACATGTATCAGAGCACACTCACTTTTACATTCACACACACATGCACATCCACACACAATACATTAAAATTGTTTTCATTTTTAAAAGACACATAATTCAGTGGAATAAAAGACCAAGTTATAAACCCACACAGCTACAACCACCTGATTTTAGACAGATGTCAAAACACATTGGACAAAAGGTAGCCTTTTCTACAAATGGTAATGGAAAAATTGGAATGTCTACATGGAGAAAAATTTAACTAGGGCTCTATCTCATCCCTTGCACAAAAATTAGCTGAGAATTGAACAAAAACTTCAAATGTAAGATCTGAAACTATTAGGGAAACTCTAAAAGAGGAATAGGAAAGGACTTTCTCCAAGGGATTCTAGAGGCTTGGAAGTAAAACCCAAAATTGACAAGTGGGATTATATTATATTCAAAAGTTTATGCACAGTTCAGGAAACAGTCTTGTACAAAAATTTTAAAAACAAAAATTTAAGAAAAAAAGTGTTAGCTCTACTTCTGATATATAAATAATTCCAAAAAGGAAATTCCAAAAAGAGAAACACAATCCAATCAATAAGTGAGCTAATAAAACAGCTTTCAAAAGATGATATACAAATGGCCAATAAACATGAAAGAAATGTTTAATAACCTTAGCCAAGAGAGAAATTCAGTTTAAAGCTACTCTGAGATTTAATTTGGAATGGCTATCATTGACAAAACAAATGGCAGATGCTTTCAAAGTTGAAATGAGTTTTATACACTCTTAGTAGGAATGTAAGTTAATTCAGCCATTGTGGAAATCTTCAAAAAGCTGAAAATAGAATGTCCATGTGACTGAGTACTACTCCTGGGTAGAACTCTTATGTTGTCATAAGTACAGACAAAGATGCATGTCTGTCCTGTTAGATCACTATTCACTGTAGCCAAAATATGGAGCCAATTCAGTGTTCACTACCAAGTAGCTACAGAAACTAGTATATTTGTACAATGGCAATTTATTCATTCATAAACTAGAATGAAATTATTCCATTTAAAAGAAAATAGATATAATTAAAGATCATCATATGAAGTAAAAATAAGTCATACTGAGAAAGATAAATACTGGGTGGGTGAGGTGTCTCAGTGGATAAAGGTATTTATTGCCAAACCTGACGTCCTGAGTTGGGACTCACATGGTGGAGGGGGAGGACTGACTCTGACAGGTTGTCCTTTGAATGTCACTTATGTGTCATAGCAAGAATGTGCATGTGTATGCATATATATATGCATATACACACACAAATACATAAATGTTTATTTTAAATGATTTATTGCTTCTTTTCTCTTGTTTGTGGGGCCTAAATTTTATAGACACCTAAAATCATTTATGCATACAGGACATGAAAATATTAACAAAACTGAAGGAATGAAGTAGAAGAAGGAGAAAAGAAGTGGTATGGGGAACAAACATGATTGAAGCATATATGTTAAACGTATATGAAAATATTTTATGAAAATCACTATGTATAATTTATACATTCCAGTAAAAAATATGTTGAAGAATGTGTATATGAAATCACTTATAATTTGCTGCTATTACAAGTAAGATAATAACCACACCAGAGTAATCTAAAATACATATACTAAAGAGAAGTGGGGTGACTCAGTACAGGACCCATGGTTCAGTCAAAAGGAATGCAAGAAAGAAAGACAAAAGAAAAGTACACTAAGGAATAAATTTTCATATGTTGAAATAGAATGGTTTTAGAATTCTGCTTAAGAGTAACAGTTTCAGAAAGGCCAAAAGCCAAATAGCTCTTTCCCCAGACAAGACTGTCTATACAGCAATGGGGGAGTAGGCAGCTGTAAGCAGGTAACCTTCCTCTGCCCACAACAGATTACCCACCCCCAGAATGGAATGTATTCCACGCCTAAGTAACTCAGGTGTGCAATATACAGAGCCCTGGGCAGCAGTGTGGTGGGACAGGGAAATTTTCAGTGTGGCCCTGGTCTGACTGCTTTGCAGGAATTCAAACTGAAGTATTAGTCATAGTGCATAAACTGGCTTTTTGGAGCCCATCCCCTATGGTGGGATGTCTTGCTCAGCCTTGATGCAGTGGGGAGGGACTTGATCCTGTCTCAACTAGATATTCTAGGCTTAATGGCAGATAGCGGGACTCTGTAATTGCATATTTCAGCTAGTAAAGGTATCCCAAGAGAGCAAGCTGCTTACACGTCATCTCTGCAGGTGACAGCCTCACCCACATAGAAATGGAGCAGTAGCGCTGCTGTGAATGGTTGTCCTCGGCAGTGTGTGCGCCTTTTCCATAGAGTTCCATTTGTTTGTTCTTTTTATCAAAACTTGTTTTGGACAACTTTATAAAGAATCACCTTGTGCCACTGAAGCTAGGCCTCTCCTTGTCTTTATTCTGGAAAATTTGATATTTTTTCCTAGTTGAAATACTGTTTCTGTTAAAAAGCAAACAAACAAAAAAAAAACACTGTCATATTTGGAACCAGGAGAGAGGACAGATTTATCCAGAGGGAGAAAGAAAATGTCTTTGAGTATTTGAATAAAATGACTTAACCAAACATTACACAGAGAACACTACTCTTAGTTAAGGTTTCTATTGCTGTGATAAAACACCATAACCAACCTGGGGAAGAAAGGATATATTTGAATTGGCTTATATGTCCGGTAGCAGTCATCACTGAGGGAACTCAGGGAAGGAACTCAAGCAGAGCCCATGGAGAAGTGCTGCTGACTAGATTGCTCTCGTTGCTTGCTCATCCTGTTCTCTCTCTCTGTCTCTCTGTCTCTGTCTCTCTCTCTCATTCATTTTACATACCAACCACAATTCCCCCTCACTCCCCTGCTCCCACTCCCTTCCACTGCTCCCTAACCCCCATCAGCTCCTCAGAGAGGGTAAGGCCTTCCATGGGTTCCATGGGGGGTCATTAAGCTTGGAATATTGAGTTGATGCAGGACCAAGTCCCTCTTCACTGCATCAAGGCTGAGCAAGGCATCACACTATAGGGGATGGGCTCCAAGAAGCCAGTTCATGTATCATAAATCCTGGTCCCACTGCCAGGAGTCCCACAAATAAACCAAGCTACACAACTGTCACCCACATTCAGAGGGCCTAGTTCGGTCCCATGCAGACTCCCCAGATCTCAGTCCAGAGTCCATGAGCTCCTACTAGCTTGGGTCAGCTGTCTCTATGGGTTTCCCCATCGTGATCTTGCCCTCACTTTGCTCACATAATCCCTCCTCCCTCTCTTTGACTGGACTCCAGGAGTTCAGGCCAGTGCTTGAGTGTGGATCTCTGAATCTGCTTCCATCAGTTTGGATGAAAGTTCTATGATGACAATTTGGGTAATCACCAATCAGATCACAGGAGAAGGCCAGTTCAGGCACCCTTTCCACTATTGTTAGGAGTTTTAGTTGAGGTCATCTTTATGGATTCCTAGGAATTTATTTCCCTAGCACCAGGTTTCTCCCTAACCCCATAATATCTCCCTATATCAAGATATCTCTTCCTTGCTCTCCCTCTCTGTACCTCCCCCAATTTTACCATCCTGTTCCCTCATGTTCTCATACCCCATCCTCTCCCCTCTTTCCCCCACCCACCCCCAGTTTACCCAGGAGATTTTATCTATTTCCTCTTCCTAAGGTGATTCATGCATGTCCCTCTTAATAAGGGTCCTCCTTATTACCTGGCTTCTCTGGGGCTGTGTATTATAGCCTGGTTATTCTTTCTTTTATATCTAATGTCCACTTATGAGTGAGTATATACCATGTTTGTCTTTCTTGATCTGGGTTACCTCACTCCAGATGATTGTTTTCTTGTTCCATACATTTGCCTGCAAATTTCATGTCATTGTTTTTTACAGCTGAGTAAATTTACATTATGTAAATGTGCATTCTCTTTATCCATTATTTGGTTGAGGGGCATCTAGGTTGTTTTCAGGTTCTGACTTTTATGAATAATGCTACTATGAAAATAACTGAGCAAGTGGCCTTGTAATATGATTGAGTTTCCTTTGGGTATATGCCCAAGAGTAGTATTGCTGCATCTTGAGTAGATTTATTCCCAGTTTTCTGAGAAACTGCCTTACTGATTTCCAAAGTGGCTGTACAAGTTTACACTCCCAACAGCAGTGGAGGAGTGCTCCCCTTACTCCACATCCTCTCTAACATAATCTGTCATAAGTTTTTTGATCTTAGCCATTCTGACAGGAGTAAGATGGTATCTCAGAGTCATTTTGAGTTGCATAAAATACTGGCAAATGGAATCCAACAACCCATCAAAATAATCATCCACATTGATCAGGTAAGATTAATCCCAGAGATGCAGGGATGGTTCAACATATGAAAATATGTATATTAAAAATGGAAAGAAGAAATCAACATGATTATCTCATTAGATGTTGAAAAAGCCTTTGACAAAATCCAACACCCCTTCATGATAAAGGTCTTAGAGATATCAGGGATACAGGGAACATACCTAAACATAATAAAGGATATATATATATATAGCAAGCCAACACCAAACTAAATGGAGAGAAACTCAAAGTGATTCTACTAAAATCAGGGACTAGACAAGCCTGTCTACTCTCTCCATATCTATTCAAGATAGTACTCGAAGTTCTAGCTAGAGCAGTAAGACAACAAAAGATCAGGGGAATACACAATAGAAAGGAAGAAGTCAAACTTTCACTATTGGCAGATGATATGGTAGTATACATAAGTGACCCAAAAAATTCTACCAGGGAACTCCTACAGCTGATAAACACCTTCAGTAATGTGGCTAGATACAAAATTAACTAAAAAAAATCAGTAGCCTTCCTATATATAAATGATAAACAGGCGGAGAAAGAAATCAGAAAAACATCACCCTTTTTAATAGCCACAAATAATGTAAGATATCTTGGGGTAACTCTAATCAAACAAATGAAAGACTTATACGACAAGAACTTTAAGTATTTGAAGAAAGAAACTAAAGAAGATATCATAAAATTGAAAGATCTCCCATGCTCTTGATTTGGTAGGATCAACATAGTAAAAATGGCAATTTACAGTTTCAATACAATTCCCATTAAAATCCAAAAACAATTCTTCACAAACCTTGAAAGAACAATACTCAACTTCATATGGAAAACAAAAAGCCCAGGATAACTAAAACAATCCTGTACAATAAATACAATAAAAGATCTTCTGGAGGCTACATCATTCCTGACTTCAAGCTCTACTATAGAGCTATAGTAATGAAAACAGCTTGGTATTGCCATAAAAACAGACACATGGACCAATGGAATCAAATAGAAATCTGTGACATTAATCCACACACCTCTGAACTCGTGATTTTTGACAAAGAAGCCAAAATTGTACAATGGAAAAAAAAAGAAAGCATCTTCAACAAATGATGCTGGCTTAACTGGATGTCAACATTTAGAAGAATGCAAATAGATCCATACCTACTGCCATGCACAAAACACAAGTCCAAGTGGACCAAAGACCTCAACGTAAATCCAGTTACGCTGAACCTGATAGAAGAGAAAGTGGGAAGTAGACTTGAATGCATAGGCACAGGAGGCCACTTCCTAAGTTAACATCAGTAACACAGACACTGAGAGCAACAATTAATAAATGGGACCTCCTGAAACTGAGTAGCTTCTGTAAGGCAAAGGACATGGTCAATAAGACAGAATGGCAGCCTACAGAATAGATAAAGATCTTCACTAACCCCACATCTGACAGAGGACTACTCTCTAGAAATAATTCAAGAAACTAGACATCAAAATACCAAATAATCCAATTTAAAAATGGGGAACAGGTCTAAACAGAGAATTCTCAACAACAACAAAAAAATTCAAATGACAGGAAGACATTTAAGGAAATGTTCAACATCCTTAGTCATCAGGGAAGTGCAACTCATCCTACTTTCTTATACACCCAAGGACTACCTGCAGAGAGGTAGCATCACCCCTGATGGGCAGGCCCCTGCCACACCAATCACTGATTAAGAGAATGACCTGCAGGCCAGTCTGGTGGAGGCACAGTCCATATTGGGGGTCCTCTTCTAAAATGACTCCAGCTTGTGTCAACATAAAAGCAGCTAATACAGTTTTCATCGATAAAAGGGCCAGTACTTGAAGGAGGAAAATAGAGAATGGGGTGGAGGGAGGGGGACATATGCAAAAACTGGATTGGATTTGAAGAGCACTGACACCTGGCACACATAATTTTTTTAAAAAAGTCATATACTGTCTTATGTATTGAATTTTGTAGAGTCTGACCTGAGGTCCCAGAGTTCATCCCAGCAAGCCTCACAAAGGAGACTGCTTTCTTTGTATTTACATTAGGACACCCTGAATAAAAATGATACTTCTAAAATCCAGAAGCTGTCAGATATGGGAAAAGAATATAGGAGTAGCATGAGAACAAACCTGATTTACATAACATTTTACCGTTTTTCTTTCTTTTTTTTCTTTCCTTCTTTCTTTCTTTCTTTTAGGCAAATGAAGAAACATTTGTTTCCCAAACCACATTTACAGCTTCTGGACAACAAAATTTGCATTTCAGCCAGTATTACCACAACAGCCATTTACTATTGGTTTTTGTTTTGTTTTGTTTTTTTCTTTAGCCAGCATAAAGCTCTTGCAGAATCCATTGGGTTTTAAGAGACATCAATGAAGCAGTGTTTGTTTGGCCTGTGACCAGTTCACTTCTGTCCCCTAGGGACAAAGTTTCTCAAAGTCTTCAATAAAGAGATATGTAAATGGAGACTGAACTTTTGTTTCCCTGTCACCCACACCCCAATAAACACACAGAAACTATATTAACTACAACACTGTTTAACCAATGGCTTTGGCATAGTCCTAGCTAGATCTTACATCTTAAATTAACCCATTTCTATTCATCTGGGTATTGCCATGAGGCTGTGGCTTACTGATGCAGCATGTTACTCCTTTGGCAGCTACATGGAGTCTCTCCAACTCTGCCTACTCTCTCTGTCTCTGTTTGGATTTCCCTCCTGGCTTTTCTCTGTTAAGCCATTGGCCAAAACAACTTTATTCATTAACCAATAAAAACAGCATATATATAGAAGGACATCCCACATCATCTCCCCTTTTCTGTCTAAATAAAATGGGAAGTTTTAACTTTAACATAGTAAAATTACATAAAATAAAACAATTATCAAGCAAGAATTACAATTACAATATTTAGTCTATTTGTATCTGGCAAAATTAAAGAAAATATTCTATCATCTATTTTATCTTTGTGAGTCTAAAGTTTTACATCTAATTTGTCTCTTATCATAACTAAGGAGAACTATAACTATCTGTCTTCAACTCCATCAAAGACCCCAGAAGGCTATAATGTTACCCAAGTAAATGGGAAGTGCATTATAATCAAATTCCAAAACTATAGAAATAACAGAGATATCTCACTGCCTGGACAGACACCCAAATTTCTTCTGTAACATTGGAGCATCCATCTTCAGCCTACAGACCATAGTATCCAGCAGGCTTCTCCATGAAGTAGGAAATTTGAAAGACTGTTTTGCCTGTATTAGCTGTTTGTCAGTCACTTTCTTCTGACAGGACGTCTTACAGACCATCTGAGAAAGTAGAAGCAGGAACCCTGAAGGACTACCTTACCTTCTTTTAGCAAGTTCATGTACAGTTTATACAACATGACAAGCAGCCCAAGCAAGAGCAATTTGTTACCCAAATGACTAGGTTTGTCACATTGGAGGAAAGTTCCATAATGAGTTTCTTCAATGCCCATCAACCTCTCTGAAGTAATTGGTGCTGCCAGAAGCAGACATGTCTCACTGTTGAGAAAAGTCTAAGTATCTAAGTTCTTAAAACATTTTAGATGCTGTATTTTGTAGGTCTTTGAAGTCTTTGAAGGTTATCTATCTAACTGAAATATATCTATGTATAACCAAACAGCCTACCTAACATGGCTAAAAGTTTGACTATTATAGATGACTATCTATTAATCTATATTTCTTAATTATACATTATATTTTTAATTAGTTGTATAAATATAACACCTTAAACAAGAGTAGAAATATACATATAACAAAATTGACCTTAAATTTAAATCAATAAACCAAAATATTCATTTCTATATTATATCCCCCCTTTTTTAAAAGAGATTGACTGTGACCATTAACCACTTGTAATCAGCCCCCTTTAAATGAAAACAAACATTTAGAAGGGCATACCGCATCAGAGATGCCTGATATGGAGGAGGAGTGAGTGCTTGATCAGGAAAGCACACCGTGGACTTTAGAATAGAACAGACCAGGGTCAAGGCCCCACTCTTCTATAAAATAACTGAGAAATCTGGGTCTGTTGCTTGAAATCTCTGAAATTTGATTCCTTAATCTGTAAAACTTACATGAAATGGGTGATCCAAGGATATTGCCTAAATTGAAAACCCCAGTAGGCATTACTTTTTATCCTTCTTCTGTGTTGTTACTTTCTTGTTATTGTTACAAACTGCCTTTGTAGATACAAGCCTCATAAGAGAAAAAGAAACAAACAAATAAAAACTCAAGGGTGAGCAGAACACTTGCTCTGTTTCCTTGGTCATGTGGATAAATAGGTTTTTATGGGTGAGATAAACAACTAATCATATAGATAAGGACCATTAATTTTATATCTCAAAATTCTTTTTTCCTCTAGATATGACTGTATTCTTAAAAGATAGAATTGTCTAGATAAAACACTTGTAGGTGATCAAAGGGTTTCTTTAAAAAACACCTTCATTCATGAATAGTGCTTTATTTTAAACATTTTATGATGAAAACAGTATAATCTTGTTGAAAAATATGAAAATTGGTAAAGACTAAAAGTGTCTAACATTAACCAAAAATGGGTCCCTCATATTCTTCTATAGTATTTGAAAGAACCAGAAAGTTTTATCTCTGGTGAGTTAACTTTAAAATTTAGTGATCAAACATACAAATTACATTCTGTCTAAAGACCCAATAACTTTATATTAAGTAAATACAAATACAGTAATCTGCTAAAGTACAAGAATGGGAAAGAAAAGGAGGTAAATACTTCATTTAATCTGGAGAGCAGATAATTGAAATGTAGCTAAAAGTTAAAATTTAAACTAGCAGGAAGAATGCCAAAAGAAAATATGTGCCACCAAACCCTAAAAGGCTTGAAAATGAGTGTTGCAAACAATCTCAGAAAATAAGAATAGAAGGCAGGCCCAGTGCCCATGCCTGTAATTCCAGCTCTCAGAAGGCTGAGTCAGGAGGACTGAGAGTTTGAGTCTATTGTGAGCTACAGTGGAAGAAAGAGAAGAAATGGAGAGAACAGGAGGGAGATATAAAAAGAAGGTTCATGTGGTGACCTGGAAAGAGTAGGACTGGGGGCTGTAGAGATGGTTCAGTGGTTAAGGATACCTGTACTGCTCTTGTAGAAGATCCAGATTTGACTCCAGGCACTCACACTGGATGGCTTCCAACTGTGTGTAACTCCAGTGCCGGATGTTAGATTGTCTGAAAGTCTGAATAAGGGCCAGTTTAGGAGCTAGAGAGATGACTTCCATGGCTAAGAGTGCTTACTACTCTTGAAGAGGATCCAGATTTAGTTCCCAGAACTCACATGGGAGCTCACAGCCACCTGTAACTCCAGTCCCAGAGGATTCCACACTATCTTCTGGATTCTTCAGGCACCAGAATACACTCAATGCACATAACTTATATATATTTATAAATAAAAAAAATTTTTTTCAAGACAAGGTCTCTCTGTAGCTTTAGAGCCTGTCCTGGAACTAGCTCTTGTAGACCAGGCT
>LOJH01031348.1:10499-31102 GCA_001685095.1 Ellobius talpinus
GCCTCTGCCTCCCAAGTGCTGGGATTAAAGGCGTGCACCACCACCGCCCAGCCTATAAAAATATTTTAAAGAGGTGGTTTTAGATGCCCTGTATGCCTGAGGTATCACCTGCTTTGAGCATATCCAAGTATTTGTCCCTCTCCAGCCCTCACACAAAAAACTGAACCAATTATTCAGGACCTGGAAACGTAACCAGCCATACAGAAATATGAATGAATCATTAAAAACCTTCTCCCTGATCAGTGACACTTGGACTTGGAACCTCTGCCTTTCAGGCACCTTGTTACACACTTAAGGTTTGAAGAATACAAAATTATGTATAGTGAAACTGAATAACCCAAGAAAATAGACTTAAAAATATTAATAGTTGATGTCTTCCACTGGGGGGGAAACTGGGTCTCTCCCTAATCAATCATATTGAATCTTATCAGACAAACCTTGTAACGCAGATTTTTTTTACTGGATCCAGTCTGTATATGCTAAATGATTTACCTGGACATGAATCTTTAGTATGTTTAAAAACAAAACAAAAGGAAAAACGCTCAAGATTACTATGTTTAAGGAAAGTCTCCAATATAAAATAGAGAGAACTCAGAAGAAGCAGAGGTCATGTAAGATATGAAGAAAAAATCTTTTTAAAAATGAATTCTTCTTTAAAACATGAAGTTTCACAGAATTAAAGATAAAATTAGTTAAATGAAAATCATCATGGAGGAGCAAGCGCTGGCCTCCCGAGAACGAGAACTTGAGTTTGCATCACCAACATCACATAAAAAGGCAGGTGCAGTGCATGCCTGTAATCTTACTAGTGGCAAGATGGGCATCAGAGACAGGCAAAACCGTGGAAGCTTACATCCAGTGAGAGACCCTGTCTCCAAAGAAAGGAGAAGAAAGGGTTTGAGGATCCACACAATGTGACCCTGTGTGTTAGAAAAAGAACTTTTTTCCATTTTATAATAAGAAATGCAAATTTTATCCTAATAGAAATATTTAAATTAGGCATTTTTAAGATCCATTCTCATGTGAAACAGTGTATAAATGTATAAACTTTAGTTCATACAAAACTTTAATGTAGTTAATTTAGTACTAGCTCCATGCCTAGGCATTTTATGTTCATTAGCTCATTTAGCCTCTCAGAAGCCTATAATGTAGACATGTCATTATCCCGGTTTTATAGTTGAAAAGTTAGAATTTAGAAAAAAAATAATGTCCCCAATGTCACCTGACCAATAAAGGTAAAACTGGGATTTGAACTGGTCACCTCAAAGCCAACACACTTGAATGTGTCATTGCCTTGAGTAAAATTTCAGAAATTGTTTATGATTCTAGACATGTTCCAGATCATCTCTGTCTTGTTTTCATGGCCTCACTGAAGCACACTCACTGTTTTTCATTTCCAGGTTCATGTTCCAGATGAAAATAATGCTGTTTTGGGAAGAAATACAAATAAACAAGTTTTTGAAGGATTGACAACTGGACTTCTCAGAGCTGGTGCTGTGGTTTTTAGCTGTCTGATTGCCAACCGACCAGATGGAAACAGCCGGCCAGCTACACCAAAAATACCAACACAGGAAATGAAAAACAAACCCTTCCAAGGTGATGCTTTTAACAGTCGAGTTCAAGACCTTATCAGGTAAAATTGCTACATTTCTTTTAAAAAAAATGTTTTGCTTAAAAATATTATAATAATTTGAACTTAGGAACTTCGATGCAGTTGTAGTTCTTGCAGCTCTGTCTGTAAATTCTTGGTAGAGTCTGTACTATCATGTGTAGAAAGAAGGCAAAGCAAATAGAGCTCAGCTGCCACTCTCAAATGCGCCAGATCCCACAGCTCTCAATAGCGGCGTTCTACTCAGAAGCGTCTGAGCACCCCCTCAGTCCCACATGCATTCAGACTTAATAGAACAAGAGGTACCGTTTATGGAGCTCTTCTTACAGGAAGATGCTGGAGTCTTTGCAGCCCTCGAAGAATACAGCTTCTAATTTAGGCTAGATGAGGAAATTGTTCAAGGAGGTTAAGTGCTTTGACCACGGTTATGTAATGAGTTAAAGAGCAGGGAGGAGAGCAGAGACTGGAGCTCACATCTAGGTAGACTCAGCAGCTGTACACTTTACTCCACACAAATGTGGCAGTTTCTGACACCTGTTCAGGGCCTGCCCTGCTTTCTTCAAAGGTCTCCTTTGCTCCAGGGAAATTTACTCTTACTTTAGCATCTGAACTTTTTTCCCCTTGTGAATCTTGAATCAGGTAGAATGTTTAATTTCCCAGCAGGGTTCCATCTGGTGTTAATCAGTTACTACTCCACCAGTCAGCAGGCCTTCTGTGGTCTGCACTGGTCTTTGGATGCCAAATCCCTGCAATTTCTTGCTCTCTGAAACTTATGGTAGGTTAATAGAGAAAGAAAATGCCCTCCTCCGCATTTCTTTCACAGCTCTTAATACCCTGACTTCTTGTCTTGCTTTTTAAGAGTTGTTTCATTCAGCATGTCCTTTACTCTTGATTACTTCCTTCACTTACCCTTCCATCTGTCTGCCCACTGTTTATTGCCGGAGAGCACCAGGCGCTTTGGGTCCACAGCCGTTAATCTTAGAACACTTGACTTTTACCCTCCCTGCCCTTTCTCCCAGTTGCTTGATCCCATTCAATTTCCTCATGTCCTTTTGGTCATTGTAGGACTTAGCTGTCCCTGCTGATGAATGTCATTGTGTCCCAGCATTCTCCGTTAGGCTATCCTGTGATGCAGCAGCCCTGCATTCCTATCAGCCAGACAGTTTAGTCACACACCTTGACTGTGATGAGGCAGAAGGCCCAGCCTAATGCTTCAGTGCAATTACAGTCCCCCTTCTAGGAAGAACGCTTTTTCACATGTATAACTTCAGTTGCAAATCCTTCCTAAAGGAAAAAGGGTATTGTGGGGGGAAAGGAGCAGTGTTCTTTTGTCAAAGCAGATAACTGGTATGGCTTTTAAAAGATGATTGACAAGCTCAGTACTCGAGAGCAAACCCTGACATAGGTCTCTTTCTCCTCACCTGGCACGGAACAGGCATGAATGTATCTTTTTCAGTGTTTAAATGTTCTATTATTTTTTAAATACATCAGTGTGCACAAAAACAATATTGTAGATACTGTGTTCTAACAGTTGGTAACTATTTTTCTCTCTAAATCTTAGATTTTGGGTTTTTTTCTTATTATGAAGAAAACAAATGCCACAGCTGGGACTACATCCTTACTTTCATTCCTTTTACTCCATTTGCTCTCTTCTGAATCTTACATCATTATGTTGGAGCTGATATACATCATTTCCATGCCTGTTCTGTGTGTCTGTATGAGCATGTTAAATATAATAAACTATATATTCTACTTTAAAGTTTTATGTAAATACTCATAGTATGTTGGGGGAGTCTGCTCATTCATTCCTGGCTTCCCAGACCCAAAATAATCACACAGAAATCTGTATTAATTGCGATACTGTTTGGCCAATAGCTTAAGCATATTTCTGGCTAACTCTTATATCTTAAATTAACCCATTTCTATTAATCTGTGTATCGCCATGAGGCTATGGCTTACTGGCAAGGTTCCGTGCATCTTTCTCCAGTGGCTACATGGCTTCTCACTGGCTCTGCCACCTTTCTCCCAGCATTCAGTTTAGTATTCCCCACCTAGCTCTACTCTGCCCTATCACAAGCCAAGGAAGCTTCTTTATTCATTAACCAATAAAAGCAACACATGTACAGAAGGACCTCCNCTCTTATATCTTAAATTAACCCATTTCTATTAATCTGTGTATCGCCATGAGGCTATGGCTTACTGGCAAGGTTCCGTGCATCTTTCTCCAGTGGCTACATGGCTTCTCACTGGCTCTGCCACCTTTCTCCCAGCATTCAGTTTAGTATTCCCCACCTAGCTCTACTCTGCCCTATCACAAGCCAAGGAAGCTTCTTTATTCATTAACCAATAAAAGCAACACATGTACAGAAGGACCTCCCACAGCAATAGTATTTTGACAATTATTTGATGCAATTAAATTCAATATGTTCTAATGTTGATAATTTTACCTGTTCTGCTCTATGAATAAGTCCATAATATTTATTTACCCATTCCCATAGGAAAATAATTCCTCCTTTGACTATTCACTAAACAAATGGAGCCTTAAACTTCACAGACATGTTATATGTTTTATGAGTTTGAAGGCCATGTGCTTACAGGAGGAATTTGTGGGTGATAAGATAAATGAATATTCATCTTTACCAGATAATACCACACTGTTTTCTATAGTAACTGTATAATTTTCTATTTCTATCATCAAAACCTTAGAGTTCTCATTTCCCATATCCTTGCTTTTGTAATTGCCATAGGTATCAAATGGTAAGTAATTATTATCTTCATTTATATTGTACGTTCCATTTGTGAGGCGGAGCATTGCTCATCATCATTCTGTCAATCAGAATTTGATTGTATAAAACAGAAACCACTGTAACAAATTGAAATTGAAAGGATTTAATATAGGAAATTAGACACCTACAAATTTATCTATGCTGGATCTCCAGGAACTCCCAAAACAATAATGTAAAACTGCAGGACTATTATATCCAACTTAAATTGGACCAGAGACCTTAACTAGTACCTGAAACTCTGAAAGTACTAGAGGAAAATAGAAGCAAACGTCAAAGGCAGCAGTTTACTCAGTAGTGTTCCAAACACAGGAAACCTACAAGAGGAGACTCCGTGGATCACCGTTGACTGAGTTTTCTGTCCTGCCCAATTCCTGCAGTCCTATAGCCCCAAAGAAATCACACAGAGGTCTATATTTGTTGTAAACTGATTGGCCCAGTAACTCAGGCTTCTTATTGCCTAATTCTTATAACTTACATTAGCCCATAATTCTTGTCTGAGTTAGCCACGTGGCTTGGTACCTTTTTTGGCGAGGCAGTCACATCTTTCTTCCTCTGAGTCTGGGTCACGACTGCAGCATGCACTTCCCTCTTCCCAGAATTCTTGTTGCCCCACTTCTACTTCCTACCTGGCCAATCAGCATTTATTTAAAATATAAGTGACAGGGTACAGACCATTGTCCCATAGCAGACCACAAAACAAAAACACATGACTGGGGGGAGGGGTATTGAAAGAAGAAGATAAGAAATTGTGAGGTGGTCAGTGAGACCAGAATGCTGTGTGTGTGTGTGTGTGTGTAATTATCAAAGAATAAATTAATTTTTCAAATTGTATCTGGAAAGCATCATTTTGTGTTGTGGCGAATTTGGTTCCCTAATCCTTAAAAAAGTACTACTTGATAGGACTATAGCCAGGTGGTGGTGGCACACGCCTTTAATCCCAGCACTCTGGAGGCAGAGGCAAGTGGATCTCTATGAGTTCAAGGCCAGCCTGATCTAGAGAACAAGTTTCAAGACAGCCAAGACTACACAGAAAAACCCTGTTTGAAGTGGGGAAAAAAGGCTGTAGTTCATTACAAATGGTTTCACCTGTCATCAGATTCTTCAGAACAGAACTGGTTAGAGAATAGCCAATTATTTCATGCCAAATCCTAGACTATTGGTTGACAAGTTGCTTTATTCAAACCTATGTTCTGTCTGCATGTTGAGGGATCCAAACCTGGATGTGGTAAGATTTATCATGGAAAATGAAGGCGTTGTCACCTGTGCAGATTGAGACATACTATTCTCTCTCACTAGCTATGTGGTGAACATGGGTCTGATTGACAGACTGCATGGCTGCTTCCTCTCAGTGCAAGGCCCAGTGGATGAGAATCCCAAGATGGCCACATTTCTGCAGCATGCCACAGGATTCTTACGTGGGATGTGTACTCTATGCTTTGCTGTGACTGGAAGGTAAGACTTGCATGTTGGAGCATCTCTTAAGTTTTGCCTATCTTTGAATTTCACTGCTGTGCGTTACTCACTCAGCTCATCCCCTCTCCCTTGTCATTGGTTTTCTACATTGAGACATGGGTTGCATTTTTCATAGGGTGGGATACATATTCCTGCCAAAGTCTGCTTTGGTCTCACTGGTGTCATGAACTTGACTGTCTAAAGACATGAATCATCCACTTCCTCTTCTGCTGAGATCCAGAGGTATCAAGTGCTTCTCTGGCAGTCAGTTAGTCTACAACAAATCATATACCAAGCCAGATCAGGCCATTATCCCAGAACAGCACAGTTCACCAGCAAGAAATCTTGCTGCCTTCACCTCCTTTTAGTTAATCTCCTAAACTTTATTTTCTCTACTTTTCCTTCCAACAAAGTACCGAAGCAAAAGAGTCGTCCAACAACAGTAGCTCCCTGGAGGCACTTGTAACTCATGGCTGCGATCAAAGCAACGTGCCAGAAACTACTGTGGACTTGAGCACTGGCTGCCCTGTAAGGTGTCCTCAGAAATGATCATTCCCAGGCCAACAGGGTGGTTCAGGGGTTAAAACCCACACAAGCCTGATGGCCTGACTTTGATCCCCCAATCAGGGTCGAAGGAGAGAACTGACTCCCAAACTTGTTTTCTGACTTCCACGTGTGCATTGTTGCATGCATGTGCTCAGGACACACACACACACACATAAAATTAATTAATTAAAAAGTCACAGTTCTCCAGAAAGGGCAGGGAATCTCCTGAGTGTGAGTCATCCACAATAGTGACTTGGTGTTTTGATAGGAATATGATACATCCCTGAAGCATAGCAAAGACATTCAGTAAAGTAGTTTACTTAAAATTAAAATCTAAACAGCGCTTAATTGTATTTCAGATTTTCTTTCACTGTATATTTTAAAGGTTTTTTTCATAAAGAAAACAAGTTATTTGAAGTTTATAGAATCTAGCCTCTTAAAGTACCATTCCATGGTACACGGAATGCAAGTGTGCACAGGGTTTTGTGAGAAAAGCATTTCTTCTAAAATGAACATTGGTTTAGTCCATTGCAAACAGGATCCCTAAAACCACCTAATCTTCCTTACTCTCACCCAGTCCTTCACCTCTGTGACATTCATAGGAAGATTAAAACTGTCTGAGACTTCAGGAAAGCAAAGATAACCTGTGTTGAGTGTCTCACATAGTTACTTTCTATCCAGGAATGTAGACAAAGCCTGCCTTTCTGAGAATAGAATCAAGAAATAGTTGCTACAACACTGTGAAGAGTCTGAGGCAGGAACAGCTCTGTCTATGCATTGACACCAGTTTCAGGCACCACTCTGTGCACTTAGTTCCCACCTGCTGTTCTCTCAGACAACAAACCCCTTCAGGTCCTGACTCTTATCTGCAATGCACAGTATTGCAAACTTGCCAGCATTTTGTCTATATTGCCTGTGCTCATTCTGAATTTAAATGACCATCACCAAGGTAAGTATATGCAGTTGGTGTATAATTTGTGCTCTTTACCTTGTGTTACACAATTTCAGTCATCTAAAGTCTGTGGCACTTGAAAGAAATCTAAAGGTCTTACCATCTCATTCAACAGGGAAAGAACTGAGCCGAACTGAACTGAATTAGGACTCAAGGTTTTAACCTGGGTGCTTCCATCTCTACACTTGATGTAATATTATTCAGAAGGTTAACACATATATTAACATGTGCAGTTAGACATACAAACTAATCACTGCAGTAATAGAGACTGTACACAGAGGGAAGGAAAGCACCCCAAGAAAAAGTTAAACACTTCAGTAGGCTGAGGTCTGGGGATTTTGTTGAGACTAAGTCTCACTTTTTGCCCCTCTGGCCTGGAACTCCTTATATAGCGCAGCCTGGCCTCAAATTCACAGAGACTGGTCTACTTCTGCCTCTCCAATGCCAAGATTAAAAGACATAGTCCACCTCACCCTGTCAGTAAGCTGACTCTCCAAGTGCGCAGGACAAGTAGAAGGAAAATGCACTGTATATTGTAAAGCAGACAGAATTGCTGCCTTTAACCTGCCTGACAGTCCTATTTCTCCACCTAAGGATGTTCTCTGCCAAAGATCAGGGGAACACACACAGAAGTGACCCTCAAACAGGAAGCTAGTGAGTGATACTCCAGCTTTCCTGTCCCTCAGTGGAACGATTCTGAGATATTTTCACTATGGTCTCACAAGGTTCCCAGCAATAGCGTATTCATTCATAATTTCTTGTTCAACTTTTTCACCTGCCCTACCTTCTCACACACACAAGAATGTATTTATACCCATATCCTTGTTTAAAGATCTGCTTTGGGAGCAGCCCAAGCCAAAATACATGGATATTTAAAACTATGTAATGTTTTGTGTTCGATTTGATGTCCTTGTGACTATGGAGAGTAAGGGGCCATTGATTGAGCTCCTTAAATGTTAGCCCTTATGAGGCTCAAAGGAAAACAGGGGCCTACTGCCACTGGCTTGTTTGGACAGGATCAAATTTCTATTCCAGACGGAGCACTCCTAAAAAATGTAGAGATGGATGCAGCCAAAGGATTAGCAAAGAGACTTTATCATAGTTCACATGAATAATATTGAGTGCCTCTAGACCCAGTGAAAATAGAGAGGAGCAAATATATTAAGAGGAGGTAGAATAAATAAGATAGCAAAGGGCTTCATGATATGGGAGATGAGATAAAGAATCTAGCTGAACCCCCAGGCTTCTGACTTGCAATTGTTGAGCAGTAAATGTTACAGTCTCCAAATTAGGGAAGGTTAAGTAGTTTGATAAGTGATTTGCTCTTTCTAAGAATAAAAATTCTTAATTCCCCCAATATAATTTATTTTTCCAATTTCAATTGCTTAGCAAATTTCTATTAACAGGACTTATTGCAAAAGTAGATTATTCTGGAAGTAAAAATAAATCCAGGTGGTTCTGTGATATGATTTACCTAGGAAATTCTAGTAGAGTTTACATAAGCTACTATTCTCAAAGTCGAAAAAAATAATCCCTAACTAGTCTTGTCCTTCTTCAGTCTCCCACCATTTCCTGAGAACCACAGCCAGTGCAGGGAGTAGTCTGCCACTCAGGTGTGTTCACATTTAATGTTTACAGGTCATTTGTGCTGTTCTCCTGTCTTCATAGACAGTTTATTTCTAAAGATGAACTACAGCAGCCTGTCCAAGCATTTTGTTACATACATTAGAATTTCTATGCTACCTTACAGCCCTGTCTTAAGAAGTAGGACCTGTGGCTTTTCTTAATTGTAATAATTCACATAATACCTGTTTTGGCTGCAAGAGACTATCTAGATCCAGAATGTCAAGGAAAGCTTGTCCTTAAAGCTCTTTTGTGAGTAGCCAGAGTAAAAGACAAAGAAGAGCCTTGAGGCCTTTAAGAATCGCCTCTCCGACTGGCAGTCTGAGATAATTAAGCAGACTAATTGATAGCACAGGCTTTGAGTAAACACGCTGCAGTCTGCCAACAGCCTGGCCTTTGTAATGGAGATTGAGCAGGTCCACTTTTGGAGTCCTCTCCTATTGTGCCCTTAATCTTCTAATTTTTACCTAGCTGTTCTGAAAGACAGTTAGGGTGTCAGAATTTGTGCTGTTAATCTATGCTTCAGTGTGGAAGAGGAAAGAGTGAGCCCATGGTTTCTATACTAGGCTTGGTTTTGAACAATGAATGTGTATTTACTTAAGTAAAAGTGAAAATGTGATAAAAGAATTGGCTTAGTTTAGAATTACTACAGAATTTTAAATTAAAATTGTTCACAAACTACAATTCTTACTTAAACAAAACTGAGCCATTTGTAATAGAATTTTCAGAAATGCTTATTTCTGGCCTTTATGGCTATCAGTTTTCCATTCTTGGTCTTACAGGAAGTAAAAAGAATAGTTTTAGGTCTCAGGGTGGCACCCAAATCCGTAACCAGCTGGGCTCAGCCTCCTTTAAGGTGTGGACTCCTCAGCAGAACTAAGAATGTTTGTAAATGACAGTCAGTCCTGGATCGTACTTACTATGCAGTGACTTACTATCTTCATAACTGTACCTACAGTTATGCAGTAGAGGCAACAGAGGATCAAGAAGCAGCAGATCGATAGTAACAAACAGTCATATATATTAATGTTATAACCCTTGCAAAACTTTCACTTCTGAGGGAAGAGAAGTAAGACATGGCTGATAATGATTGGCTAGAGAAGACATCTGAATTTAAAAATCATTTTATAAAAAGGAATTTTGTTGTTACATGTATATATGTTTTCCATTTTCATATCCAAACTGCACTAACAAAATATGTTGTAGCCAAAATCTGAAAGCCTATGTCATAAAAAGATCAGAATGATTTATAATTCAGCCCATTAATTATGTGGATATAAATGAGTACTTCTCAAGTGTTTAAGGATGCTTCCAAACCATTTGTTCAAACAAAGGTAAACTTTTAATTCTGCCTCCCTACCTATCCATTCATTCATTGAACAAATATTTATGTAGCACTTGTTCCATGCCAGGTTCTATGCTAGACTTGGGAAAAAACAGAAATGACTCAGGACTCTTATTCTGTCCTCAAAGACCTGGTAAGTTAGGAGGAAAAAGAAGAAAGATATACAAATATCCATGATAAAAGATGGTGAGAAAGAAGTTAGAATGTAGTACGTACAAGTACTTAGCAGGCTGTCTGGCACATGTAAATGCTTAATAAATGTTGGCCACTATCATCACCATTGTCAGTAGATTTCAGAAGATGGAAAGGTCACTCTGAGTTTATAAGGGATAGATATTTTCTGGAGTACCTAAAAATTAGTCCAGTACCAAAAAATGGTAATAATAAGAGTTGGTAATAAGGTAATAATAGCCATATAGAGTTGAGGTAAAGATAGACAAAAAATTAACATAACCAAAGACATAAAAGCAGAAAAACATGAGTAAAAAATACAGTTAGCTGAACTTTGACATGTTTGGTGGTGATTGTAATGCTTCCCAGATGATGGCAAGGCTAAAGTGTAAAAATATAAATTATTTTCTAGTATGTTGTGGGGACAATAGTGTCATTAATAGCCTTTGAGCAGAAACATGGCCTGTTAAAAACTAAATTTTGAAGCATTAACAAGTACCATATGAATGATGTATTGGAGAGAAGAAAGTAGGTGTGGCCATTAATAGTATCTAAAGCAAAAGACAAATGGGAAAAGAAGTGTGTGTGTGTGTGTGTGTGTGTGTGTGTGTAGTTACTAGCCTTTGAGGATCCAGCTCCAGACTTATCATGATTGACCATTTCTCTGCATACCCCGGGTAATCTATAACCATATTCTATTGATTGAAAAGAACCTTAAAATCACCCAATCTTGCAATAAGGTTTGAATCTTTTTAATGATCTTACCGTTTTCTATTTGGGTATATCTAATGGCATGGGGCTTATTACTTACTACAGGGCTAGTTCTACCACTGATGGATTTCTGCAGCTTACAGAGCGTCCCCTCACACCAGGCTGCTGCTTATGGTAGTCCTGCTCATTCCTTGCTAACATACAGAATGAGCTGGTCCTGCCTTTCTCCCTAAATGTCTATGACCTCACATTTCCCTGATTTTCTTCTCCCTATTCCAGTTGGCTACTGTGGTAGTGTAGCAGATTACCCCAAAGTCTCACAGAGTTTGTAGGTGAGGCTCTGTCAGATACAGAGAAGGGTGAGTGATCTTTATTGCACAATGCCTAGGCCCTCAGGAGACTTGAAAACTAGAGGCCATCTGAGCTCTTACTCACATGTCCGTCAGCGGAGGCTTCTCTGGGGTAATGAAATTGTATCTTCGAAGGAGCCAGCCATGGGAAGAATCCAAGGGAAGAATATTCTAGTTGAAAAGAATGGTAAGGTTCTGACTGGTTTTCTGTGTTCCAGAAACAAAACTAGTGGGTGCTGAATTAGATGAGGAAGAAAGTGATAGGAGAGGAAGTCCAGCCCAGGAAATGAGGGAAGACTCACATAAGAAATCCGAGTTTTGCCAGGCATGGTGGCGCACACCTTTAGCCCCAGCACTTGGGAGGCAGAGGCAGGTGGATCTCTATGAGTTTGAGGCCAGCCTGGTCTACAGAGCAAGTTCTAGAATAACCAGGGATACACAGAGGAACCTGACCTAGAAAAGCCGAAAAAAGAAAAAGAAAAAACAGGAAACTTGCGTTCTATTCTAAGCTTGATGGAAACCAATTGGAGGTGTTTAAACAGAATGACTTGTAAAGAAAAAAATTTCATACTCTATGAAGTATGGATTAAAAAAGCAAGAATGGGAGATAGAAAGCTCTGTGAGGAATGGCTGTAATTATCATAGAGTCCTATTAGGACAGTTTTCTTCCCCAGTTACTCATCCTTTACTAAGCAAGGCAGAAGAGGCTATGGCAGATCCTCTGTGGCCCAGCTGAAAATCAGAAAGGTCAGACTAGCCAAAACTAGGACCCTTTTCTGTTTTCAGAACAAAAATTGAAACTATGGAGGTCCAAGTGTCTCAGATGAGAGCCATTGTTGTACCACATCCCTGTTGTACACTTCCAAGATCTGGGGCTAGTACCAGTCAGTCACCCTGAGCTGCCTTCTCTCCCTGGAAGCATCTCCTTCCCCTTCCAGTCACCTTGTTTTCCCAGGATTGTACTGGGTCTTTTGTTCTTCACTCCTCCACTTCCTGGGCTTAGCCAGAGATCAACCACCATCTGAAGAAGCTAAAAAACCCCAGCAAGGACTCTACACCAGAAAGCCCAAAGCTGGCATCTGATACTAAACACAGTGTGTGTGTGTTAAAAAGATGTGAAAATGATGCACTGTGGGCCTTAGAGAGGTCTGAGTGTGATCTGCAATCTGAAAGGTCAGGAAGCACCCCTCTGCCTTGCACACCTGAGGGAACACAAACTGTGTGGCAATGTCTTTAGTACAACCTCCAGGACTATAAAATGCTACATTTATGTTGTTTGCTGCCAATAGGTTGTGACAATTTGTTCTACCAGCAATAGGTAGCTGACAGACCCACCATTACTGGACTGCAGCCTCCTCTAGTTTAAGGGCCAGGTCTTCCTTGCCTTTTGGTTCATTGTATTGGAGCACAGGCACTTTGGCTTTTGAGCAGAGTACCCAAGAGAGCATCATTCATTTTGTGCTCACATAAAGCCTGGTAAATGATGATGAGTATTGCCTGTCTTGGAATATCCCAGTATCTAAGAGCCAAAAGCTGGAATTCTGCTGAGAAATAATTCACTTCTTGTTCAGTGAAGTTCTCATCCATCACCAGGGCAGGCACAGCCTTAATTCACTCCACACCAACGGTTTCAGTACTGAAATTGAAGTTCCACAAGATGCCTCAGAGATTCTAGAAGTAACAGATGAATGAAGCAAAATCCAAGATGCTATGAGAATAGTCTAGATGGTCCTCAGCCCTACAGAAGAGAAGCATGGATACTGTAAGACAGGAAGATCAACACAGACAAACTAGGAACAAATGGGAGGGAAGGAGCTACAGAGTCTGGAACTGCACCTCTCTACTGGTGGTTTAGGCTAGTTGAGGCCAGTTATGTCATGGATGGCCTATGATTCATGCCTATGCAAACTGATGCTTTTTTGCCTAATTATACACTCCTGTAAAGCAGTGTTGGGACTGGCATGGTGGTGCACGCCTTTAATCCCAGCACTCAGGAGGCAGAGGCAGGTGGATCTCTTGTGAGTTTGAGGCCAGCCTTGTCTACAAAGTGAGTTACAGGACAACCAGGGCTGTTAAACAGAGAAACCCTGTCTTGAGAAAAAAAAAAGAGCTGGATCTCAGGTGCTATATGCTATATGGCAGTAATGATAGCCCAGTTATACTTATTCAAATCTAGTTTTAGTGAATTCAAATAAATATTTCATTAAAATTTCTAGTACTGGAATCCAAATAAAAATACCTTAAAATCTAGTTAAAAAATAAAAATTGAAGTCTTTAAATTTTAAAGTGTGCTATGCACACTTCACATCTAATTTTTAATATCTTTCATGCATTTTTAAAATATTTTTATTAATTTTGAAATTTACATACAATGTATTTTATCATATTTATCCCTACTCCAACTCTCAACTCCTCCCCATCCATCCCCACTTTCCTGGCCTCCCACAACTTTGTGTCCTTTTTTCTCTTAATAACACATTTTTTAAGAAAAACTTTATAATGCATTCATAATATGCGTAAAGCCTTTTACTATAAACATGTGGGATTAAAGAGATTATAACTAAGAGTTAAGACTCAACAGGAGCCAAGCATCTGCTGATGGCTAATGATCTGTATTTCAGGCTAAATCAGAAGTAAACATTGACCCAGAGAGATGGCTGAGCAGGGAAAGAGCTTGCCCAAGCCTGAGGACCTGAGCCTGATCCCTGGGACTCACATGGTAGAAGAAGAAAACAGACTCCCACAAGCTGCCCTCTGACCTCCACATGTGTGCTAAAGTGCACATGCACACACACACACACACACACAAATAGATAAATTGACTGATGAATTAAAAAAAATTAAAGTAAATAATAGGCCTTCACAGCCTTTTTATATTTCATGAGATCACTTTAAGAGAAATATACTTTTCCTCAAAGCAATATTATATGCATTTTGAACCATTTCCACATCTCACTCCCTGAATGCTTGGTTGATTTTCATCCGCCAACACTTTTATTTCCTTAGGAGAATATTTCCAAAGACTGTGTTGTTTTATTAGCTATAAGGTCAGTCCTTTTCCCCATGAAGCTGCAGGAGAAACACTGCTGGTGACCTTCTCTTTAAGCTTTCTGTTCGAGTTTTGATTTTTTGTTTGTTTGTTTGTTTGGCTGGTTGGTTGGTTGGTTGGCTTTTTGCATTTATTCTTTGGAAGAAAAAAATAGAGAATTTATGTCATTTAGTAATTGCTAAGAAAGGTTATGACAATGTTCTTAGCAATGAAACTGTATTTTTTGCATTTATTCTTTGGAAGAAAAAAATAGAGAATTCATGACTTTTAGTAGTTGCTAAGAAAGGTTATGACAATGTTCTTAGCAATAAAGCTGTATTCCTGAATATTTGTGTTAGAATATGCTAATAATCTACTGAAACCAGCAGGCTCAGTAAGGGGAAGTCAGTATTCAGATTCAGAGTCGTCACACTCTGATTACCAGCAATAGTGTCACACTCCTCAGGTTCTTAAACCAATTAAGAATTAGTGGCACTCGGCAAGAAGAGGCAGGCAAATCTCTGAGTTCCAAGCCAGCCTGGTCTACAGAATGAGTTCCAGGACAGCCAGGACTACACAGAGAAACCCTGTCTCAAAACAAACGACGACAACAACAACAACAACAAAAGAATTAGTTTTAGGGAGAACTGCTTTCTGATTTAGCCTGTTTTAACAAGCAGTTAACTAATTCTAACACAGTCTCTTTTCATACCCTATGTAATAACTGCAAACAAATTAATATCTTCTCGTGTCTGTAGTTAGGGTCTGACTCCTAGTTCTTTTGACTTTAATGGCAGGAAGCTAGCACCAACTGATACTCAACTAAAAAGTTTGTAAAAAGTGTTCCAAATGTGCCTATAATCAGTCTTTTTTAAAACTTTAATCTTTATATAGTAACATGCTATAAAAATACCTCCTTATGATGTCACAAAGGTGTATTATATATAACAATATTCAGTGAATTGCAAATTCTCACTAAAGAAAAGGCAGAGAGAAAATAAGAGACCACTTCCTGTTCTGTGTGAATGTTTTGGTCCTTGGGCAGAGCACAGGTAATAAGACCTGTGTCATGCCCCTGCCTCTGCTACTTAAGAAGCTCATATGATCTGCTTTAGGTTGTAGTTGTTACATAGTGCACACCATGCATGAGAATAGTACCAACCCCAGCAACTGAGAGGATCCTGCTATGTGCATAAGGTAATAGTATTCCATGAGAAGAACACAAGGATTTGTCATGTTCTGTGGTTGTGTTCTGAGCAATATCAGAAACAGAATATATCTGAGACATAAATGCTGACTAAGGTTATCAATAAAACTCTACTTCGATGCAACTACCAAATTAAAATGAATAAAGCAATCCCTTTAGACACGATACTAGAAACTCACCAGCCAGCCCTCTGAGTTCTTTAGTGATTTCTTCTGAATGTTTCAAGCAAGATGATGGAATAAGCATAGATCTTAGTGTCTCTCTCCCTCCTGCATTCCTGCTTGAAGGTTTGACAAATGATAGAGGAAAACCTGTTAATGTTCTGAGCTTGAGAAGGGTGTCATTGCATGGTCACAGAGTAGTGTGGGCACTTCTGCTGAGGGCTGCACAGATGATAGAGTATTAGAAAGGACACTGAGCAGCGTCTTAAAACTTCCCAGAGAAAAAGCCAAGTCCCATGAAAAAGCAGTAACTGACCTACTTGGAACAGCACCAAGGAACATTAGGGTTTGTCCCTGCTATAGTTAGAGCCCCTGCCTATCACACCTTAAAACTTGCATCTTCTTAGACCCAGTAAAAGAAAAAGAGAGAATTCTTTCCAAGTATAGTGACAAAGGTGTCCCTCTGCAGCCTTATGGCTCTGAGTGGGGCATGTGCTGAACAGCTAGGGAAATAAAACTTAGAGTTTAAGCTTCGAGCTAGGCACCCTTGTGCCAGAGTGAACAAGGAAGGGCTCCATCACGTACTCTAGCAATGAGGTAAGGAGGTCTGTTTCCTCAGAGGGTAGTCTGTTGTTAGTAGCTGGAAGCTGGGGACGGGGAGGTGAATGAATAGTTGGCAGCTGTATAAGCTTTGTATGCCTGATTTCAGGAATGAGAGAGATTTAGCAAAACCTTGCTGTCTCACTGTTGATTTTAAGAATTCATTTACCACTAAATTTCCTTTTCTGTCTCATCAGTAAAGCTACGGTGACTAAGCTGAGTCTGCAATGATCTATGTAGACCTAATCTTAGGGTTTGGGAAACTATGGCCTACACAACCTATCCTGCTAATATGTTGGGTTTTTTTTATTCTGGAACAGGGCCTACAAAGCAGTTGAAGCATCTCCCTTTGGTATATGGACTTACTGCAGGGTTTTGAGGACCTATGTTTCCCTGGTAACTGCTTCCCCTGAGAAGATTCCCTTTGTAGGTCCAGAAAAGGAAACTATGGATCTCTGAGTCCATAAAGCTCTCACAGACTCTTTACAGTTTTCCCAGATGTAGGCACTAGAGATAGTAGGGGTATCCTAGGCTGCCAAGTACAGGAAGGGCAGTAGCAGCCTCAGCACCAACTGCATGGTGCTCAGTTACCACAGTGGAGCAGGCTGCTCCCCCAGGGAAAAGAAAGGGAAGCCACATACACTAAGTGGGGAAGGCTACATTTGTTTCTAGAGGTTTCTTGTTACCTCATTACACAACTCAGATGGTTTGCTTTTTAATGGTCTGCTTGTTGTGTTTCATTTAACCTATAAAAATGCTAACATCCTTTAACTAGATTTTTCTCAGAGTTGTGTGTTTCTTTGTCAGGTCCTGCAGCATATTTGACAATAATCACCCGGATCCCACAGGGCTGACAGCTGCTCTTCAGGCCACAGATTTGGCTGGAGTTCTACACATGCTCTACTGTATCCTCTTCCATGGCACCATCTCAGACCCCAGCTCTACCAGTCCCAAGGAGAGTTACACCCAGAACACCATACAAGTAGCCATTCAGAGCTTGCGTTTCTTCAACAGTTTCGCAGTTCTTGATTTGCCTGCTTTTCAGGTACTAAACCTTGATTCAGGTTGTGTTAACCAACAAAAAAGTTGCTATGTGTGTGTGTCCTTGCATGTGCATGTGGAGGCTAGAGGTGGGAGCTGGGTATCCTCCTCTCCCACCGGCTGTCTTATTTATTTATTTGTTTGTTTGTTTGTTTGTTTGTTTGTTCATTTTAGAAAGGGTCTCACTATGTAGTCCTGGCTGGGACTCCTACATAGAACAGTTGGCCTCGAATTTACAGAATCTACCTGCCTTCAGAGGGATTAAAGATGTGTGCCATCATGCCTGACTCTACCTTTTTTAGAGACAGGGTCTTTCACTGAACTTGGAGCTCACCATTTATGATAGACTTGCTGGCCAGCAAACCCCCAGGATCTGCCTGTCTCCCTGCACCTAGCACTAGAGTATAGACACTCGTTGGCATGCCAGGATTTTTACATGGGTGCTGGAAGTCTGAGCTTAGACCCTTATACCTGCACAACAAACACTCTACCCACTGAGCCATCTCCTCAGCCCCCCAAAGTTAATTTTGTTAGGAACCATTTTTAAGGTTTACTTATTTTCATTTATATGTTTTCCTTGTGTGTGTGTCTATGTACCACATGTATGCCTAGTACCAACAGAAGCCAGAAGAGGGCATCAGATCCCCTCTGGAACTAGAGTTATAGACAGTTCCTAGCCATCATGTGGGTGCTAGGAATTGAACCTGGGTTCTCTAGAAAAACAACTAGTGTTCCCAACTGCTGAGCCATCTTTCCAGTCTCCAAAAAGTTAATCTTTTAATGTATATATAATGGGAGGTTCTTCTCTGGGTTCTGAGATCCCAGATTACAGTAAATAAAATTATAAAGCATATGTACCATTCATTAAGCTACTGATTTTGGTACCATGCTAAATGTTCCACATGTGCTTTCTCATTTGTTCTCATAGATACTATGTAAAATGTTATTGTACCCATTTTACAGATGGAGAAACTGATAAATAATTTACCTAAATTCTATTTAGCTGAAATAAGATTAGTTACCATGACTCTCCACTCTTTAAATGTAGCCTATGCCATGCTGCCACTTACAAAACTTCCATCCTGAATTCTTTAGATAAAGGTATTATCATCCTGCCAACTTTTAAATGTTAAGGAAACTAATGGCTTCTTGTAGAATAGAACCAAAATTGATTATTTTGATTGATATAACTCTCTGGATGATTTAACTGATTTGTGTCCAAAGTAAAGGTCATTTATACATAACTGTAGAAAGTGCTATAAATTTTTATAGCTAAAGAAAGAAAAATGGCTTTTGCTATAATACCATGCTGTCAGCTTAAAAACAGACTTTTTTCAAATAGGAAATTTAATTTTCAAAAACACTGAACCTGTGCAACAGAGTAAGCCCCAAGGAATAGACTTTCCCTGTCCGTTTATTAACTGCCAAGTGATTTCATTAAAAAAGGAACAAACTTGGCAGGTGATGAACCCATAATCTAGATGAATTACTTCTTGAGAGGGGAAAGGGCTATAGAGATGCACACTGAAGACAGTGTGCTCTGCTACCCTGAGCTGGAAGAAGCACTTCTGCTTTGTAACTGGTGACATGTGTTCAGTTCATTCATGTCCTCTCGGATTCTGTTAAGAAAGGAAGTTAGTGAGTTGTATCGTTGGAGCCTGTACTTTGAAGTTACTTTATCCATCACAAGGACAGAAGACCCTCCTCTAGGATCAATGTGTTCTGCTTCCAAAGCAGCTGAAGTAGCCTTTGCTGTTAACTGCAGTCTTCAGGGTTGTAGTAGTTTACAGCACATCTACATGAGAGAATCTGCTCCAGACAGTGTCAGGGATTGCTACTTCTGCTTGCATATGACATTTTTTTAATCAGAGGACTTCAGAATATAGAATCCAGTAGTAGTCCCATCAGTTAGATCCAAATAAAATGATTTCCTTGTTACCATAGATTATGAAAAAGTGTATACCTAATCCAGTTGTTTTTATGAATTTAGAAAAAACACTTGAACTTAATGGAGTAAATAATAGCAATGTGATCAGTTTTATTATGATCTCAGACTCTGTGAGTATATAATTCATTTAGAGAATTCTGTAGTTCATGAGGGTGACTTGACTCTACTCCATGATGAAAAGGCTTCAACCAAGAGAATCACTATGCCAAAGGAGGAAAAGGGAGGAAGGGAGCCAGACAGTGGTGGCACAGGCTTTTAATCCCAGCACTCATGAGGCAGAGGCAGGTGGATCTCTGTGAGTTTGAGGCCAACCTGGTCTATAGAGTGAGTTCCAAGACAGGATTCAAAGCTACACAGAGAAACCCTGTCTTGGGAAGGGAAAAAGAAAAAAGAAAAAGGAGGATGAAAGGAAGGGTAAGCATGTCTCATGGAGCTAGGAACTGAAATTATCTAGAAAATCCTTTGCTCATGGTTGGTGTTTGGGATACCTCAAAGGCAACGTTTGAGTACTAGCCAGCTGATAGTCCTATATACAGCTTATCTATATGATAGAGACTTCTCAAAAGATTATGATAGCAGAATCCTGAGGGGAATGTCCTAAGAAGAAGTGTTTGGAAAGCAAGTGTTCCAAAAGAACCAGACAGCATGACTTTTCATGACCTATTTTGAGAGGTCATATAGCTATATATCAAGCACACTCTGCTTAGTCCTTAGAAACTGGGGCAAGAGGACTCCTACTATTTGAGGACAGCTTGTACTGCATTACTAGGCCCTGTCTCAAAAACAGTGTTAAGGGGACTGAAAGATGCGCAGCAGTTCAGATCCCTGGCTGCTCCTGCAGAGGACTCTGGCTCAGCTCTCAGCACCCACTTGAAGCTGAAAAACATCTGCAAGGTCAGTTTCAGGTGATCACATGATCTCTTCTGGCTTCTGCAGGCACCAAGCATGTGTGTGGTATACATATATACATGCATTGCAAGCACTCATGCATACACATAAATAATATATATTTTAAAGATAATAATAATTTTTTAAGCCTATCATGTTCTGTGCTTATAGAATGGGGAGAGGGA
>LOJH01031349.1:2628-16857 GCA_001685095.1 Ellobius talpinus
GTAAAGTGTTATACTTTTAATATAAATTTTTATTATGTAACCCATATTTCTCTCCACCCCCCTCCCAGTCTCTTCTTCTGGAGAGGTACCTCTGCCTTCTCCTCTTCCCCTCTTCTTCCCCTTTCTGCCTCCATAACCCACTAAATAAACTCTATACCCAAACTCTGTCTGTATGGTTTGTTTCTCGCCCTCCATGGTCTCCCACCCACAAAGGGGACACGCTAAGGCCTCCGGTGATCCTCTGCTGCCCCTTGTGGGACTGGCCTCCGTACCCCCTGGGTTTATAAATAATAGAAGTTCTGTGCTAGATCTCCGTGGTCATTTACATATACTAACATACCATCTGTGGATATTTATAGTTTGACTTCTTCCTTTCCAAATTATATTACTTGATCTTCTTCAGTTGTCCTAGTGTTTCCACCAGAACTTCAAGTACTAAATTAAATAGATATAGACAGAGTGGACAACCTTGTCTTCTTGATTTTAGAATCACATTAATTTTCTCTCCATTTAATTTGATGTTAGCTATAGACTTGCTATAGTGGCTTTATTCATAATAGCCAGAATTTGGAAATAACCTAGTTGTTCCTCAACCAAAAAATGAACCAAGAAAATGTGGTACATTTATACAATGTATTACACAGCTATTGAAAACAGAAACATTATGAAATTTGCAGGCAGATGAATGGAACTAGGAAAAACCATCTGAATTGCAGTAATTCAGATCTAGAAAGACAAACATGTTATGTACTCACTTATAAGTGGAGGTTAGCTATAAACTAAAGGCTAATGCTGCAAACCACAAACTCAGAGAGTCTAATTAACAAGGAGGGCTTAAGGTGGGGCACATGGATCTCCCTTGAAAGGAGAAATAGAATAGATTTTGTGAGAGGATTAGGGGCAGCTGGGGATCAGAACATAAGGGATTAAGTGGGGGTTTGGTGAGCATGCTGGGAGAGACAACTGGAATTGGTGGGCTTCTGTTGGACTCTGTGGACTTCTTTTCTACACTCTGCTGTGTAAAAACTCCCTGGAATCTTCAAGAGTGATCCTAGCAATGCAGGATTCAGAGCCTGAACTGGCCATCTTCTGTAACCAGGCAAGTCTTCCTGCAGTGGGACTGTAATATCAACTGAGTCACAAGCCCTTCAACCTAGAATCTGCCCAGCCTCCAAGATGTGTTGGCATAATAGTAGTACAGAACTTCTGGGCGTGTCCAACTGGTGGATGCTCCAAAATGAGACCCATGCCATAAGAGGGAGTACACAACTGACATTGACTAGATACCTAGCAAACAAGCTGGACAGCTCAGGAATCTAAGATGGAACAAAACAAAACTGGGAATATAATGCTATAATCATAGATCAGTTTCTAGCCCTGTTGTCATCAGAGAGACAACATCCAGCAACTGGTGGGAGCAGATGCAGAACCCCACAGTCCAACACTAGGCAAAGCCAGGGGAACCCCACAGAAGAGGTGAGGGAATAACTACAGGAGCCACAGGGGTTGAGGACGCCAGGAGAACAAGGCCCACAGAATTAGCTAAGCAGGTTTCCTATCACATCACAGAGACTGGAGCAACAATCATGTACCCTGAATTGGTCAACTCTCTGAGCTTGGAAGGACAGGCCCCAGAAGTTTGAAGAAAAACATTACTTATATTGGTATTTCCCCAGTATATCATCTTGTGATGTAGTATAAACTATTTAGTATAATATAAATTAAAGTACAAGCATGCAAATTCTGAGAATTAAATTAGAATGATTTTCTATTTGTATATTAAAAGAATGATTTCATCAAATACGGCATTTTGTCTTTGCTTCCTTAAAAAGCTACCTATGTTGAAGATGTTTTGAAGGTCAGTGAAGAGAAAATTATTTTTCTTAGGCAAGAAATACATGAGTTATAATAGTTTTATATGATGGTATTAATATATAATCCCTTGATCATTAATATTCTAAATTAATATTTACTTCAAATACAAATTTATTTCTTCTATTTATAGCATTTTCTATTTAATAGTATTCTGACATGCTATTAAAAATTATTTATTTGTATTCCTATCACTTTGTATTAATGATATTACTAAATGTCAAATTATTAGGCATAAACTATCAAACTTGTAGATTCCAGGATAAATCGGGATTAGCATCATTATTATATTCATTAAATTCTTAATAATAATCAACTGATCTTAATAGTCTTCTAATTTTATTTTTGTTGCTCTACATTCCATGTGATCTTTTTCTGTAGTGTGCTACGTAAAAACTACTCATGTGAAAGGCAATGGATTTGTGCAAAGAATTGGCACAGACAATTATTTATAAAGGCCTGGTGAAATGTGACTGTAATCCTAGCAATTGAATGATGGAGGCAGAGGATCAGGAGTTCAAAGCCAGCCTCAGCTACATTGTGAATTCATGAACAGCATGTGCTCCATAAAACACTGTCTAAAACATAAATAAAAAGCACACATCACAAAATTTCAGTATAGGAATGATAGTTAATATTAAGCTGTTGTGAACTGAGCATTCAGACTTGAAAATTGAAACTCTTTAATACTGATCTTGTCAAAAAAGTATTTAACATGATCGTTCCCCATGAAGCAACATCATCAAAAAGAGAAAAGAACAATTATATGATATTAAAAATGGATTGGGAAGGAATAGGAGGGGAGGAAATAAGAAACAGGTATTATTCCAAACACATGTATATATGCATAAATATTTTAGAGAATGTTTGTAAAATAATTCAAACAAATCTATAAATTTTTGTGTTGATGTTATATTTTGCTAATTTCACGCAACCAAATTCATTCTAAGTGTGTTACTCCTATTATGACTGAATATAAAATATATACAAATCTTCCAGACCAAGCAAATAGATTTCTTCCACTGAACAGAAAGGCTTCAGAATAAGAAAACCCTGTTATAACTATCTGATTTACCAATCAATACCTCCTTAACCTTTCTATTCTTTTCAATTTATATGGACAGAGATTATTTGTATATTTTTTAAGTTTATTCATTTACTTATTTTACATACCAACTGCAGTTTCCACTCCCTCCTCTCTTCCAGTTCTGTGATCCAATCCCTTCTACCACCCCTTCCATCCACTCCTCCTTCAGAAGGGTTAAGGCCTCCCAAGAGAGTCAACAAAGCACAGCATATCAAGCTGAGGCAGGACCAAGCTCCTGGGCCTTATCAAGGCTGGCAGAGGCATCCCACCATAGGAAATAGATTCCAAAGAGCCAGCTGATGCATCTGAAACAGGTCCTGGTCCCATTGTTAGGGGTCCCAAACACAGCTGACCTAAGCTTGTGGGAACTTAAAGACTCTGGACCTACAGCTAGGGAGCCTGCATGAGATTGACCTAGGCCTTCTGCAGCTGGTGACAACTGTGTAGCTTTGTCTGTGACTAATTGTATCTTGATATCGATTTTCTTTGAAAACACTCAAATAAGACAGAGATGCACAATAAGGGTTTCTGGTATTGTATATTTTTTCCTTGCCTGATGTTTAACAATATACAGTAAATATTATAAAATGTGAATTTGGTCTAAGTAGGCACTCACCTTTGCACCCAGTTCATTATAATGCAATTTCAAAGCTGTTACTCTTTCATCAAGCTCTTTCGGATTTTCTGTCTGCTTTTTCTGCACAATTTGACGTCCTGTTTTAATTACCATTTCTACTTCAGACTTCACTTCACTCAGGCTTTTATACAAGTTCTATGTTAAAACAAACACCAAACATAAATACTATACAAAAAGCATGGTACATTATATTATTCAAACAAATAAATAGAATATACTTCATTTTAATTGCCCTTTTGCATTCATAATTTAAATGAAGTGCATATTGTGGCTGCTGCTATATAATTTTGTATCTTCTGTTCATTTAACATTTATATTTGAGATTATATAAATATATGTGTATAATTTGCAGTTAGTCTTATAAATTAAATAGACCATTTATATTTATATGTTCAATCTAAATTCGTAGATATTATTTCCAAATGTTACAGGATTTCTATTTTAACTACCACTTTTATTCAGTTCTAGCCATAAGTTTACATGAATGAATTTACTTACTTAGCTGGTATATTGAGTGCCTGCAATCCACTAGAAAGTATTTGCGGTTTTGCAATATCAATAAAGGAAAAGTAAAAAAATCTACACTGTTGTTCTCATGGTGCTTCCATTTAAGTAGGATAAAACATATGAATATCTAGATTACTGTATCCATATATAAAGTTTCATAAGGAAAGAAATCAATTAATTTTAAATATTTTAATTGAAAATACAATTATATTATATTGATACTGACAATAGAAATATATTATTTCGTTATGTAGATCAGAACTTCAGCCACATACACATTCTTTTACACAGGTAGTTTAGCATTACAAAACCTTATGAAGCAAGTATAATTTTCAAAGGCAGCTGAATTTATCAATATATTGTCAATGCCACTTTGGTGCTATAATTTTTTTACTAATTTTATGAGAAATATATGAATTTGTATGTGATTATGAATACATATCTACAGGTACATATGTTTATGTGCATATATGTCTATGTATATAATGACTAGTATATTTCTGCATTAAATTGATCCATGTTTAATCAAAATAATAATTTTGGTTGTGAGCCTAGCCTTTAGCAGCTGAGCAATCTCTTCAGCCCCATGGGAGCCCTTAGTCTTTGGGAAGAGTGGATGGGGATAGACTGGGGAGGCAGGGGTGGGTGGGGGAAGAACTATTTATGGAATGCAAAAGAAAATTTAAAAAAAATAAAAAATAAAATAATATTTTTTATTTTTACTATGAAAAAATCTAACTAGAAGATGGGTTGTCCTTGGGATTAAAACAATTCTTTCTTGTTTTCTCTTTTTAGGTGTAAGTCAATATGTAAGAACAAACATTAAAGGCTTAACAATTTACCAGATTAACTGTGGCCACATGCATAATCTGCTTTGCTATTAACCCATTGTTGATGACCAATATTGATACTTCTTTATCAATAATTATGAATCCATTTGAAGCTTCTCAATTTTCCCTTAATTTATATCTCATAATGTATAGGAAAAAACTGCACTTTTGTTCAGACAGAAATCATTCATTTTTATGCTAGGACATAGTTATAGTAATGTATAATGTATAATAATTATACACTGATAATTCTTAGTGATTTCCTACCTGAACTTGTACAAAAGGATTTTTGTTTTATCATTGTGAAGAGGGTTGGTTTAATAATGAGCTCACTCTTTTTAATCAGCAAAGAAACTATATACAACCAAGGGATGAAATTGACTCCATTCTTTGTCTCTCATGTTAAGAATACCCTTATTTTAGAAAAAAATTCTTATCAAATAATTACATGCTTTTAAAATCAGCACCTGGGAAGTGGAGACAGGAGGATTCATGAATTCAAGGCCCACTTATCTACATAGTGAGACCTCATAAAACAAATTAACTGCCACCACAACAAAATAACAACAAAAATAGTTTTTAGAACAAAGATATGGCTATAGTATATATCAATAAAAAATATATTTAAAAAGAGAGAATATAAAATCTGTGAAATAATAATTTCTTTACAGAAAACATCTTAACATCACATTTAGCATTTAAACCAGAACTAGATACAGACAAAGCTAATGTTGTGCTATTTTCTTTGTACAAATGTAGTTATGGTCGTTTGAGCTCCTTAACTGGCAGATAAATTTTAAAAGGCTAGATCCTGCCAGAAGAGAATGAAAATCTTTTCCATTACAAATGTAAGTAAAATGGACAGTATATTTGGGACATTTTTATTTTTATTACTGCTTGAAAAATTTAAGGTAGACTCTTTGTATACATGCCTATTTGTATATGTCTGTCTATTTACAGCAAATCAATGCATGACATTATAATCAAATACTATTCTGGTTGCTGAAACTACTTAATACAATTATTCCAGTAGAATGCATTCAAATGATTGATTATATTATCAAGTAATATAATTTCATTTTAATCACAAAGTCATGCATTTATTTGAAAGTACTTGCTAAACAGGAAGACATTACACATTGATACAGATACAACTAATGCATTTATAATATCTTATTTTTACTTATAGTATCTAGTAGATAATAAAGCCAAAACCTGAATCTCAGAATACTAGATGAACATTTTATGTTATCAAAGGGGTTATGTGACTAATAGATTTTAAAGACTGATGGCATATGATAGTATGAGATATAACAAAGGGTATATAGATTTATGCTATAGGTTGTATCTTTCCTTCTTTTTTATTGTTTTGTGATTTGGTGACATTTAAGTGTCTATTCAGCACTGCTATTAAATGAAAAAATGTTAGGATTTGGAGTCCTAGAATGAAATCTGCTGTGTCCCTCACAGTTGTCTGTCTTTAAATCCTCTCAGGTAGTCTGTAATTTTGAGACTAAAGATGGCTACTGTAATTCACCTTACCCAAAAGCATTATTTCTAGAGTGGTTATAACTATTGCAATCAGTGCTACAGTTCTTGTTTCTAGATTAATATATTTCCCTTCTTTATTTCAGTTTAATAATATGTCTGAAGAAAAATTATATAAATAGGACTCTTTTTTATTCTGTGCTGATACTAACAAAATTATTGATTCAAAAACACACTCCTAAATTATATCAAATGACTATTATTTCTATAAGAACTATATCTTAATATATTGCCAGTTTTTTAATATTAAAACTAGTTATTAAAATCATTACACTTGTAAGAAATACATTGTTACAAAAGATTATCAAATTTTTCTAATATAGCAAAGTGAAAATTCAGCTGGATAGTTGCCGGTAGGAATACATACCACACAGTGACTTAGTTGTGACTGGACTACTTCCTGTTCAACACTCTTTGTCTCCAGCGCAGGCAAGTGCATCTTGACTTCATCTAAAATCATCTTACTTTCCTCTAGACGCTGTTCAAAATTGACTGGTTTTTGAAATAATCGAAATTTCATGGAGACATCCTGTATTTTTTTCTGTAACAGCAACGTAAGGAAATAATCATTTACCCACCAATTAGATTTTGTTAATTTACCTTTTTCTGAAGTTGTGCCTCAATAAAAACTTTCAAAAAATAAATGGAAATTTGTCATTTTCTAACACAAAGAACATGGGGTTGGAGAATTTACTACTCTTCATAAATGTAATACTAAGTTGTCATATATTAACTTTTCTTTAAACTGTATGTATTATTTTTTAAATATTATATTGCTAGACAACATAGTATAGTTTTCAATTTTCTGATAGTAAAGTTGTCTAATATATAAACCAAATTCCCTAGCTTATACAATAAAATATACCTGTGCAATATCAATTTGTGAAAGAACTCTTTGGGCAGCATCCTTCCCCTGGTTGTGTTTCTTCATTTCCTCTAAACTGATTTCATGACTTGTCAAATCAGATTGGATTTTCTGTTGGAAAGACAACACTATTAGCCAGAATGCACTTCAAGATATTGCAAAAGGCAACTCCCTTTCCAAGAACATGTAATTTAGAAATATTCTTGAACTATCTCTAACAGCACACATTCCTCAAAATTGACAAGAACTGTGGAGGCCCAAAAATGTGAGCCTATTTCCACCTGGTCAGAGAGTTTTAAGGTTGCTTAAAATGGTTGACAACAAGTGTAGCTACAGATCCTGACTCAAGATATAGTTACTTGGTTCTTTTGACATTAAGATGGCTCATACAGGTAGATCCATTCCATCCTGACAGATGGTCAGGATTGCAAGCCAAGTGTCCTTGTGCTCCTTTTTTTTGGTAATATAAGGTTACCTGGGGAGTAGCAGCCTTCAGGATTCTTGGTTTAGGGTAGCTTCACTGCCTAAACAACAAAATGCTAATGACTTGATGTCTAAAAGCATTAAAGCAATTAACGTTCAAGTTGTTCTTTGTATCACATTAATGAAGTCTTTTGTAACCTTCTCCCCCCTTTTGTATTGGGTATAAAAGCATATGGAAAATTAAAAGTGAGGATGGTTTCAGTATTCACTGGAACTCCCACCTGATATTATTCTATGGTTTCTGTTTTATTACTTTTAAAGGAGTCTTCGTACTCTTTACTTTTTTTTCTGATCCCCATGCACCCACCCTGGCAAGTGGTATTTTGGTCAAGGCTGGTCCCTGACAAAGAATGTTTTAAAACTTTCCCAAACGATAAAAAATATTTTATTCAAAATTGAGATTATTTTAAAAATCCTTTAGATACAAGTTTCAATAGAGAATGTATGTTTATATCCCATATGTAGGGTTGATTAAATCTTATTCTTGAATGTATACTCAAATTTGGCCAAATATAAAAATGTCAAAATATATAAGTATTCTAGTCATGATAGAGGTGAAAAAATATGAGATTTCTATTGGGATACCATGCTCCCAACTAATGATGTTTTTCCCTCATTCTTTGACATTTTTCAACTAAATTTCCTAAAAACTACTGATCAAAAATAAGCAGACTGTATTAGTTACTATTCTTATTGCTGTAACCAAATGACTTAAAGGAACAATTTGAGATAGTGGTGCCTTATTTTGTCTCATAGGCTTAGAAGAAACAGGCCATTATGATGGGCAAGTTACAGCAGCTAAGATAACTTCATCTTTAACATGGAAGCTTGGGGTAGCATTTGCTTGATCACATAGTAGAGACTAGAAGATTTTAAGGGGTTTAGACTAGCACAAAGGATTCCCAAGATTCCAGAGGGTTACACTTAGTGTCCTATTTTTGTCAGCTAGGTAAAAAATGGTACCACAACCCTCCAAAAGAGTGCCACCAGCTATAAGAGTTCAAACATTTCAGAAACAAACAAAAAGAAAACTAAGTGTCTTTACTGGAATTACTTTGTCTGAGATAGTTCCTACTGCTATTGATTTTTGAATTTCAGATAAGCAAACAAGATTTTCAATGATTTCAACATGTTGTTAGACATTTCTTTTCAAATTTTGGTCTGGTCATCTGACTGTCTTGAGCAAAAGAAAAGAGCACAAGAATTAATCTGTCTGCTGTAGTGAATGTTCATAATGAGCTTGTTACTTTCTACTTGTCTTTGGGGGATGTTCATTGTTAGGATATTCTCTCTTAAAATCATCTCATGCTCAATGAACTTTAAACCATACAGAGAGATCACAGAACGTGTTTTCAATAAACAATCCTAGACAAGCTGTCTGCAGATAACTTCATGTGAGTAAGCCCAATGAGTACTCAGGTCACTAAATTATCAGTTGTAAACATACAATAATCCTATTAGAGATGCTAAGAAAAAAAACACCAACAAAACATTTTTAGTCCACAAAGCCACTAGAAGTGCTGTTATCAATACCATAAGTTTTAGTTTCTTTAAAAAATGAATTTTACATTTGAATTTATCACCCATGATACATTCCTGATACATAACAACAAAATGTTTCCTTTAGATTTATTTCAATTTAGTTAATTACATTTAATTATAGTTATTTAACATAGACTATTGTAATATAACTAAGAGCAATTATAGTTTTGGGAAAACAAATTTGGTATCATTTAACTAAACTATAAGTAGCAATCAAGAATTAAGTATCATCCTGTTCTAAATGAACAGTATGATGGGGAGATTGCCAAAATTGATTGAGCTAACAACTGCCTAGTAGATTAGTGAAACACACATCAGGGTATGTCTGTAAAGATGCTTCTGGAGATTAACTAAGATTAACTAAGGGTGAAAAACCTGCCCTGAATATGTATTCCAGCAATCCTTTTAGTTTCACTTGTGAATAAGATACAGAGGTGAAGAGGAGAAAGCCTGCTGGTGTAGAAATTTGTTTACTCCCTGGCATCCCTCATGAAAAGACTCGCCTTCTCCTCCATAAGACCCCAACTCTATGTTATTAAATCCTCCTCAGGGAAAGAATAATGAAGCCAGACAGACCATAGATGAAAACTTCACTGCCTGTAAACCTAAATAAAACTTCCTTTAAAATGTTTTGCTCAGTAATTTAAGGATCATACATGGAGAAAGTGATCAACATAAATGACTGTCATTATTTTGTAAATGAAGTTTTTTTTCATTTGAACCTAAAAGAAAACAAATTAAATTACTGCCTTGAGGCATCAGAATTTAAAACCAATACATTATACTCAAATGTATTCTTATATATTAATAGTAAACTGGTTGCACATGAGTCCATGAAAGCAATCATATTTTAAATAGCTACTAAATTAAATAAAATAATAAATGGTTATTAAATCTACTAATTAATTTTACCAAGAAGGTGAAACTTTTCTACAATGCAAATCCAAAAACATGGGTGAGAATAACTGAAGAAGACAAACAAAAATTGGAATGATCTCCTATAGCCAACTGGTTTGTTTGTTTGTTGCTTGGTTGGTTGGTTATTTCAAGACAGAATTTCTCTGAAACTCTGGAACCTGTCCTGACACTCAATCTGTAGACAGGCTGGCCTCGAACTCACAGAGATCTGTCTGCTTTTGCCTCCCAAGTGCTGTGAATAAAGGTGTGTGCCACCACCACCTGGCTTCAACAGTTTTTTAAAGGCACTAAAATTATAATTTGGTAGAAGGGCAGTCTGTATATAAGTATGTAAAAAAAATGAAACTTGACACTTATTTTTGCCTAAACTTAAAAAGGAAAGAGCTCAAGTTAAATAAGTCCTAATGAAAAGATCTGAAAATCTGAAACTACTAGAAGAAACCCAGGTAAGCACTTCAACACACTCCTGTAGGCACTACTTTTTCTTCTTTCAACTTGATAAGACATGAACATAAAAAGCACATAAAACAAAAGCAAAAAGGATAAATGGAATTACAAAAGCCTAAAAAGCTTTTACCCAGGGAACAATCAACAGACTGAAGAGACAGCTGAAGGAATGTGTGAAGATCTGTCAATAATACTTCTGACTTTGTGAAAAGTGTTGATGTTCAGAATAAGAAAGGAACTAAACATGAAACAAAGACTAAGGAACCACTAAAAATTTTTAGTCATGTGAAAAGGTATTTATCAAAAATTAAATGTAAGTAACAATTAGCCATTGTGGCAATACAAATCACAGTAAAATTAGGTATCAGCTCACCCATCCTGAATTAATATTATTTGAAAAAATTAAACAAGTACTGGTAAATATGCAAAGAAAAAAGAACCCGTATTCCGTTGGCAGCAATGTAACTTTTTAATTATTATATTCACTATAATAATTGAATCCATTTAATGAATTATGAATTAAATGACTAAATTTTCAGTTCATTCTACCTCAGGAAAGTTACAGGACATGTGAAGCATTTATCTAGTACATTTATAAATTGATTAAACAAATCTTAAATTTAAGTAATAATTTGTACACACTTTATACTTTCACATTATATGTTAACAAAATACTCTTCTTCGACCACAGCACTTAAAAATATTTATAATTTTAAGAAATGCTATTTTGAAACATAACAATTTCTTGAATAATACATTTATATAGGATTTTAGGCAGTATATAAATTTACTATTTAAATTATCAAAAATAAGAAAAAACATTTTTAATATTATGGCCAGGACATAAAAAATGGCATTAAGGATGGAAGAGTAAATGTGAATAAGAATAATTTCCGTATTTTCAAGAAATTTATGAATTTTTCAAAAAATTCTGAAGGTTATACAACTTGAACTCTCTTTTGCCTTTAGTACCTATTATATGTTTGAGAAAAGAAAACAACAAATCTTGCAAAATTGTCATCCTGACTACATTTTTTTAAAACTCCAATAGAAACAGTAAGTTAACCAAAGTATATACTGAAATATAAGCCACATCTAAAATCACATGGACATTTTAAAAGCACTCGCATTTTTAGAAAATTCAAATAACATCAAACACCCATCACTGTATGGGGGTGGCTTGAGTAAGAAGTGTCTGACTTAGTCTTGGACATTTAAGTACTTGAGCCACATTTAGTGGCACTGTTTGAAAGGCTTAAATGGTATATCCTTGCTAAAAGAAGTACGCCACTGAGGGTGGTCTTTCTGATTAAAAAGCCAGCATTATTTGCAGATTTTTCTAGTAACTTTGTTTAGTTTAAGAATTGACCTCCTTATCCCTGCCATCAAGCCTGCTGCCTGCTGCCGTGTTTGACCCACCATCATAGACTCTAACAGTACGGTACCACAAGCCATAATAAACGCCCTTCTAAGTTAAGTCGGCATGTTATCCTGACAACAGAAAGGTAACTAATAAATCGCATCATTCTAAAATATGAGATTTTTAAATATATGTTATGTGTGTATATACATGCACTCATATGTATGCATAGATAGATGTACCTGTTAAATAAACTCAAACTACTCAGAGGGAGAGTGATCCAATTTATGAACCATAGACTGTCTAGGAAAACTCCGATACCAAGTCTGAAATACACCTCAACAATTGTTGGCCAGTGAAGTTCAAGAGATTCCTCACAGTATTATAGGGTATTGCAAATAAACGTTCTTGGTTGCCTCCCAGAAACTGAAGGTAATGCCATATTGCTGAAGATATCAAGTACTTCAGATATAGGACGCAGAGAAATTTAGGTGGAACTGACATGGAAGTCTCCTCTGTGAGGACTGGCTCGCATACAATTGGAAGGTCTTAAAAATTCTGCCAAGGGAAATGTAATAATACTACCCGACAACAGTACTGACTGGACCAGCAAGCTGTCCACAATGCTTCAATGTGGCACATTTATCTTGGGGGTAGCAATCAACTTTCTTCTTGGACTTAAAACTCACTCAAAAGGAGGATATTCATACCGAGTATTGTAAATGCAGCCAATTGCCTATGGCTAGATAAATTAAAGACCAATAGAAGTAAATACTGGCATGTCCCTAAAACAACATAAGTTTTCTATATTGGAAATGCTTATCTTTATACCCACAGATATCTGTAGCCATCAAAGACGATTCCTTTTGTAGTAGATGAAGACAATTATAGAGATCCATAACTGGTAAAAATGCAAATGAATGAGTATAATATACCAAAACCTAACAGACATTTGCAAGCAAACCCTATGCCTATGACTCAAGGAAAATCACAGAAGAGAGTGGAAAGATTTTAAAAGTCAGAGAGTCTGATGAGGTCATCTACTGTTACACAATATACTGTAAACATGACAAAGAAAAAGTATATTCATAAATTTTCAACAGTCAGATTGCCTGAACAGGACCTGCATAATGATAATACAAGTTAACACACTAAGGTGGACAAGGAAAATTCCGCATGTTCCCACCATGAAGAGATATAGGTTGTCAGCAGCTACTGAGAGAGAAAAATAAAAATAATATCCTCCAGGGACAAGCTCTCACACAGGTTGTCTGATTCCAAGGAATTAGTCACAAACACATAAACTAAGGGACTCAGCATGTGTTCACATGATGAGTGTGTGTGTGTGTGAGAGAGAGAGAGAGAGAGTACAATAAATTAAGGAGAGATCCAGAATTTGTGAGGGGGTTCATGGGACATATTGAAGAAGAGAGAGGAAAGGGCAGGAGATACTGAGATGTAGTCTGCAAGCATGCATTTCTAAAAAAAATGAGGTGTTTAAAAACAAAGTAACTATACTTAAAAATAAAAATATTATTCACATATTAACTAAAACAACTAAAATTAAAATATCAATTTTTCATTTGAGATGGTAATAGGAGAAACTGTAGAACAAAATAATTTGTTCAAACATAAGCATATGCCTTTTTATAATAATTGACTTCATCAAATCATTCTCATGTATCAAATTAACATAAAATGGAAAACATGATTCAACTGTAGCTACCTGAAGCATGAAATAAATAAAAGAAATGTTGTGAAATAATGATTTAGAAATTTATTACTGCTAACAAACAAAAATATCACAAGACATTTGAAAAAGAAATGTGATAAAAGGTATCAAGTACAGATTACTAATGATTTATTTAGATGTGTAACACTGTTGGATTTACAGTTTTATAAAGTAGACTGTAATTGTGAAATTACATCCTTAAATTATACAGTTAAAGAAAGAAAATGTTTCAAAGGATCCTGAATATTTTTTTCTTTTCAACCATGAGGCAATATATATATAAATATAATTGTTATCATCTGTAAATAATGAGAAAATTTCATAATATATTTTATAAAAATTCAATAATCAGAAGTAGACAAGATTGCCAGGCAAAAATTAGGAGCTTGGGTGTGGGGGTG
>LOJH01031350.1:0-10003 GCA_001685095.1 Ellobius talpinus
CCAAGGCAGTTTCTTTATAAACCAATGAAAGTAACACATAGACAGATGACCCTCTTCCATCAACATAGCATTTAAATAAAAGTGTAACACCCCAATACAGGTTAGTTTGGACTCCTTGAGCCTTATGGAAGAATGTAGCACTGGTATTTATCATGCCCCTAAGAATGTCCCTTAAATCTTCACACTAGAGTTTTCACTCATGAGTTCCTTGACAAATTAGAAGTTTAAGTATGCCAGGAGCACCACGCTGTGAGAAAAGCAAAACTGAAACCAGTAATTATATGAAAAGGCCATGTAAAAGAATAATAAAATAGGAGGAATCATGTGGGGAAAGTCGGAAGCAGTCTTTACTTAAACCTCAGTTCAAAGCAATAGTCAAAGGGGTAGGGACACCATAACAATGAACCATCACAACCAGCCAGACTGTAAAAGATAATTAAATTCATTTTATAGCATTAAATCCCAAGATAGTTATTTGAAGTACTAAAAATGTTTCATAAAAGACAGAGATATAAAACAATGTTATAAAAATACCACTTCAGGTAGTGATATTATTTGTTTATCTTTTTCAGCTAAAATTCCTGTGACCTCTCCCAAGTTACTAACATAAAAATGTAATCAAAATATGAAAGGCTCATTGTATCGGTCATTACTTGAACAAAATATCTGGGATAATTATCTCATAGAGTGAAAGGTTTTGTTTGATCATACTTTGTTCCCTCATGATTCTGGAGATTTTAGTTCGAGTTTTAGTGGTTTGCTGTTTGGGGGCCTCCTATAAGGCCAATTATGGTGAGAGTTTTTGGCTGAGCAAACCACTCATTTCTTCAGTAGTGAAGTACAGAAAGAGAGGACAGGACAGCGTCTTACAATGTCTTTCATGTGAGTGCTTTCAATGAAATAAGAACCTCCTCGGAGGCTTTAATTCACAAAAGTTTAACCACCTCTAGACAGAACCCTAGTAATAAGCACTTAAGGTGCTTTTTATAAGGCATCCGGCATCACATGCAGGCAATCTTCCAAAAGAAAGTCTGTGGGAAGTTGAGCAGAGTGTCTGCTCACTGCTGTGTCACAGCAGGTTGCTGCTAACATATATGGGAGTAGAACTGCAAGATTGAAGATACAATCAAGAACTATTCTATGACAGAAGGACTCTTGAAACAAAATTTTAGGATCGAATAAGTATTAGCAGGGAAGGGTGAAAGAAGATAGTAAGAAATTATGTTACTAGGCCAATTAAGAGCTGGAAGAAGGCATCAAACCAAGAAGCTGGCCAAAACTTTGGGAACTTCACAATAAATAAATAGAGGGTTTTGAGAATGGAAGAGAACTTTGTATGTACCTATGTATGAAAGGATTTAAAGGTATAAGACATTTAATGTTTATTCTGAGAGAAAACAGAATTGCTTGCAATTTTGAGTAAGAAATGACTCATAGTGCACCTTAGAGATAGTAAATAATAAAGTATATTTTTCAAAGCATAAAAAATCCTATTCATATGAATATAAAATAAACATTACAAATGTATCTCAAACTATGAGATAATATAGGTGACAGTGTTTACGGTCATTTATAATATACCTCAAGGCATAGGACCAATTGTTGTACATCAAAATCAAGAATGACACAATTTCTTTAATTAAAAAAATGAAACAGCTTCTGCTGCTTACAAAAATTAAACTACTTATTAATTTCTAGGGAAAATGTCTATATATGATCATCATTTAGACCATGACAGAAAACAATTGCATTAATGATTGAGGTATCCATTGTATGCAATTTCTTGCATTGCTAATATTTTAACAAGTTAGACCAACACTAACAAAATTTCAAAAAGCTTAGTCAAAATAAACTTAGCTAAAGATCAAGACACAAATTACAAGCCAGTTTATCCTCCTTGTTAGTTCTGAAAGTCATTGTTCAGTGCTCTACACCTTAAATTTGTGATAACACTAAAGCAAATTTATATAAAAACTTTTAAGTATCAAATATTTTAATATCAGATAATTCTACTTCAAAAAAATTCTTAAGTAAAACTAAGTCCAATATTCTTCATCGTGCAAGATCTGTATTTTGTGTGAGATATTATGTTTCACTGTGAGCTTATAATAATATGTCACATTCAGTCTGTTTTTCTATATCCACGTTTACAAATGACCCAAAGTAGAGGTGCCAATTTAGCTTTTTCTGTGTAGACACTCCGCTTTGCCAAGCAATCTGGTGTTTCTCTCACTGAAGTACCATCAATATTACAAACCAAGCACCCTTATTTACAGAGAATCCTTGATATTGCCTTCTTGTATTTGCCTAGAGACTGTTCTTTCAAGAAGTAAACTGGCTATGTGTTCATAAAACTTTTGTGTGGCACATTATATTAAGACATTACACATATTTGATCTGCTGTTTCTTGACTTTTAAAATCATATGCAACTTCTAGAATAATATTTAGCATTATTCCTCAAGATTAAACCATCTCTTCCTATGATATTTTTATAGCAAGAGTTTATTATTACTATTGGAAAGGAAAAACAGAAGAAATAACATGTTAAAAAGAATTTATATGCATTCATATGACTTGAAATTTGGTTTGATTCCCTCATGTATGAGTGTGGTATGCACACATGTGCATGTTCACATGAGGATTATCACATTTACAGGTATGCATGTTCTGTATGTATGAATGTAAAAGCCTGAGATTGCTGTCTAGAGTATTCCTCTATCACACTCAATCTTATTCATTGAGGCATTGTTAGTCAGTTGAACCCGGAACTCTCTTCTGTGGCTGCTACTGTTAGCCAGCTTGCTCTGAGTATCCTTTGTGTCTGTCTACCCACTGCTGAACAAACAGGTTGACCTCAGTGTCCACCTCTGCCATGTATGTGAGTCCTCATGCTTACATAGAAATTTTATGACTGATCTATCTGCACATCTCTAGGTTTAATTTTACTTGTAAATATTTATTTTTCATGTATGTCTAAGAATTATTTATTTGCCTTTGTGCATGTTCATGGCTTTCAGTGTTTGGTTCTCATAGGGGTTAGAATAATGCACCAGATTCCATGGAATTGGAGTTAAAATGGTTATAAGTCACAGAAATGTGTGCTGGAAACCAAATAAAGCTAGTTATTCTGCAATATTTACGAGTACTCTAATTGCTGAACTGTCTCTTTGGCCCTGTGGTTTCAAATTTTTAAATTAAGAAATATGTACATATTCCTGATTAAACTCACTATTACATACTCCTGCTTTCAGTAAAGGTGAGTAAAAATATTTTCTTTCTCAGATTTGCTAATGTAGAAAAGCATTGTTGGTTTATGTCATTTCAATAACAAATTGTGACATTTACCCAAATTTTGTTAATGTTATTTCAAACTATCTATTACTATTCTTATTAGATAAGGGTTTTTCATCTATTTTACATACCAACCAGTTTCCTCTCCCTTTTCTCCTCCAACCACTTCCCTTTCCCATATACCCCTTCCACATCCATTCCTCCTCCATCTCCATTCAGAAAGGGGCAGGCTTCCTATGGGTTTGCACAAAGCATGACACTTCAAGTTGAACCCAGCTCCTCTCCTTGCATAGAGGTGCACTGAGGTAATCCAACATGGGGAACAGGTTTTCAAAAGTCAGCTAAGCACCAAGGAGAGATCTTCTCACACTGTCAGCAGCCTTACTAAAAGACAAAGCTACACAATTGTCATACACACACATGCAGTTGACCTAGGTTGGTACCAAGTAGGCTTCCTAACTGTCAGTCCAGCATCTATGTGCTCTCTCCAGCTCAGGTCCAGCTCTCTCTGTGGATTTCTCCATCATGATGGCCCTGGCTCATACAATCCCTCCTCCCTTTTCTCCATAAGGAGGTCAGCACAGTGCTTGTCATTGGATCTCTGCATCTTATTTTTACATTTTACTGTAGTTACTAAAGTACTACAAATAATCAATGTGTAAAAGGATTTTCCACTTCTTTTCCTATGTTTTCCAGTGTATTGCTTTTTTATACAATGTAGGTCACAGACTTTTGTATTTAACTGATGTTCAGACATAATGGGAGTATTATTATGATGCATATTTCTATAAATAATAAAGTGTATCTAATTATTCTGTCAGTTTTGTAATATATACATCCAACTCTGTTATTCTGTTGTTTTGTCTGAAAATTTATCAAAAGCTTAGACCTCTCAATAACTTGAAGTGCTCCTTTACAACATTATTAATATCATGAATTAAATTTTGGATATTCAAATCTGTAACTATTCCTACTTGTCTATGGCAGGTAAGGAACATTGTATTATAACTCATTTTCTACAAACTTGTTAGGCCCAACCAGCTATTATTTCATCAGTAATTTTGCTAGTTACTTTGTGTGTGTGTATGTATGTATGTATGATAATCACCATGACCAAAATCAAGTAAGAGGTAGAAGAAATTATTTTGGCTTATGATTTCAGAAGGGGAGCCCATAATATTGGGGAATCCCAGTGACAAAGAAGGAGTTTTATCACATTTCCACTCACATGCAGGAAGCAGGAAGTGCACTGGAAGTGGGACAAGTCTATAATCTTTTAGCTTCCACCAAATATATGTATCTACATATGTAAATGTGCCTTAAGTACACATTATTGTATCGAATACATAATATTGTTCTTGTAAAGGTATTATAACATGACCATGGAATTCTCAAAAAGATAGTAAATAGTTTTCCTTTCTTTTTTATTAAATTATATAAAAAATATTTGATAGCATTCAGGGCGTTATGCTGGCTTGCCCCCTGTACCTGACAAGATGCACTTGTCAGCATTCAAGCAAATGTCTAGCCAGTCCCAGAGTCTTATAACCTCTCATGCGCTTGTCGGTATTCAGGCAAATACTTAGGCAGCCCATTGTCCCACGACTGTAGGTCACTATGTTCACTGCATGGCTACATAAGGCTCTTTATGCTTACGAAAAAAGTCTGTTTTTTTTAGCAAGCTCTGGCTATCCCTTCCTCAATCTTAACTACTTTGCTTTTCCCGGTCAACCATCATGGCACATATGAGTACCTCCCTACTAGTAAATTTCCATGTGAATTTGTTCTATTCTGTGATTCATTCTCGGTGCCTCCTAAACTACAACACATACTATCCACAGTCCAAAATTCCCCCTCCCTCCTCTCCTCCTGTTTCCTAATCCCATTTCATTTCTACTTCCCCACACTGAGAAAGGATAGGCCTCCCAAGGAAGTCAACAAAGGACAACATATCAAGATGAGGCAGGACCAAGCTGTACCACAAGCATGAGTGAGAAAGGCATGCCACCAAAACGCCAAAAACCAGTTCATGCACAATGGACAAATCCTGGTCCCACTGCTAGAGGCACCACAGTCAGACCAAGCAACTCAATTGTCACTCACATGCAGAAGATCTAGGAAGGTACAATACAGGCACACTAGCTGTCTGTGTACAGGTCAGCGATCTCTATTGGTTTTTCCCATTATGATCTTTAGCTGCCTTTGGCAAGCAGTTTTCTTAACCTTTAACATATGTATATATTGTATAACATAACGATTCTCTTACAGAGAGGATTACAATAATGGTAAATATTTGACAACAGTAATTTTAGTGTGGGGATGAAATATTTTTTACATTTCTAAATTATTTACTAATTTTTAGTTTGTATATTACATTTTTATTGCATTGTCTTTTGCATCACATATTTTCAAAACTATACCAATTCGGATAAATATCAAGACTATTATAACACATATTTATTTCACCTAATTGTTTTTACATTGCCATGATATTATTAAGAAGCTTGTATATATTCAAGAAGATATATACAGTGGGAATAATCATCACATCAAATCAGATCATTGAATTTATAACTTTACTTACTTATTATCTTATATTGAAGCCAGTAAAAAATTAAGGTCTACAGTGTGAGAGAATATTAGACTATAAATTGTTTTGTATACTACAGCTAATTATGTGTGTCCCTAAAATAACCATTACTGGTAATCCTGTTAACAATAGTTGAATTAAATAAATAAATAAATGAAATGAATGAATTAAATATTTTCTTCTTTTACTTTGGTTATCTCCTGTGTATATACATGCTTACAGTAATGGAAATATATGTATATTTTCATAAATAAATATATATTAACTTATATATATATACATACATATATACATATGTACATATATTTATATATATACATATATTTATAAGTTATATTTATAAGTTAATAGTTAAAAGACAACGGTAAATGTAAATGGAGACGGATAGTAGTGCTGAACAAATTTCACATAAAAATAAGTTTTCTGTTAGGAATTGTTGCAGTGATGCAAAATGCTTAGTGCATTGTTTCCATTGTTTCAGAATTTTGTGAATGCTGAAATTAAGGTAACTACACTATCTTACTAGACAGAGAAGATTTCCAAACAGGAAAACATTCAGGCTGTGACAGGATGTTATTGCCTATTTTCAGTCATAGTGAGAAAATTAATAACAACAAACTTGAAAAACAAGTAGAGCCTAACAAAAAGGGGGGGTACAAAAAAAGTGTAAGGTTAGAGCCATTAAATGTTCTAGAAGAGCAATCTTTCAGGAAAATGCTCCATGGGACATATCCCCACGACCTTCTTGAGATTTTTCCAGGATCTGTTTTCTTTATCATCATCAAAGCACATGGCAGCCATAGACATTGTACCAGTGGCCTAGGAATAATTTATACAAGTAACAGAATTTGGCATCTGTCCACATGTTGCTGGAGTAAGTATGTACATTGCAAGAATTTTGAAATCATAGATACTTTGACCAATAAGTAAAGTTACACTAGAATCATGCTGTAGTCCATTTTAATAGCTCATTTTGGATTGTGGTCCTGAACAATATTTTATATTTCTTAACATTTTGCTTTCTAAGCTATGAAGTGGGAGCAATATAACTTATGACAGAATTTTGTTAGTGTTAACACAATACACACAAAACATTTAAATAGCTACCTGACAGTTAGCACAGAAATCTCAGGCATGTTATTCTCATGATATTTACATGTAAGCAAGTGATAAAGAACTTTAAAATAAGTATCTGTTTATTTTAAACATTTGTTAGTGTTTAATAAAAGTATGATGGTGATGACGGTGGTGGTAGGGGTGGTGACGATTTTAGAAAGTATCTCTCTATGCAAGTCTAAATAGCCTGGAACTCCTACAATAGACCAGACTAACATGCGACTCACAGATATCTACCTCCCAAGTGCTAGGTTTACAGGTGTGTGCCACAACACTGAACACTTGTGTGTTCTTCAGTTAAAATCCCTTACTCCAGATCAAGAATCAGCACCTTTCCCAAATGCCTTAATGTTCTCTTAGAAATTATAAACTGCTAGATTAATGGATACAATATGCCAACCATTTTCTTTGCCTCATTACTTCTTATTTCTCTCACTTCTGTATTATTTCACTCAAAATTTATGATAAAGGATAGATTTTATAATTCAATTAAAGAATATAGAATCATCTCACTCTTTTTCTGGTTATAAGTTGCAGAGTTTAACAGGTTTTATCCCGTGTTTTAGAGAAGAAAACCCTAGAACAAAGAAGACTGGACCTAAAATGGATGAAACCTTCAAAACTTCCTTTTATTATTAAGTTTTTTCTATCATAAAATATGTAAAAATTTCTTGCTATGTGGAGCCCTACCTCTGCAGAGTTACTGAATCTCAAGAAGTATCAGTTTTGAATGCTTAAAAGCAAATATTGCTAATACATTAAACCTTATCACATCATAACTTTTGATAATTCATTATGGTCATGCAATTATTTTCATAGATCTACTTTAACAGCTTATCTATTATTGGGAGGGTTATAAAATTGACACTTCTTTAATCAAACCCCAGTGTGAGTTTGACCTCAGGGGCATTCAGATTATAGTTGAGGCTACCCATACATCTTGGAAGTAATTATTTTTCTAAAAGATGTTTGAATTGAAACTGCCTAGATCAAGTTGGCCTGGAATATTTCTGTGGTTAGTTTCATTATTGATTCATTTGCAAAACTAAAACCACTATAGGTTTTATGATTCCCTATGACTATGATCATGGAATACTGTTGGATGGTCTTTCTGTACCCTATGAATATGTGTGGCTCTCGTGGTTGAAAAATAAAGCTGATTTGGCCTATGGAAAGGCAGTATAGAGCCAGGCAGGGAATCCAAGATGAGATATCAGAGAAGAAAGGTGGAGTCTTGGAGACACTAGCCAGACACCAAGAAAACAAGACATGTATGTATATGAGGCAACTAGCCATGAACCACTTGGAAAAGCATAGATAAGAAACATGGATTAATTTAAATGTAAGAGTTAGCTAGCGATCACCCTGAGCCATAGTCAAATGGTTATAATTAATATAAGCCTCTGAGTGATAATTGGGAAATGGTTGTGGAATGGGGTGAGACAGAGAAACTCTGACAACTCTGGAACACATAGCGAAGAAAGATCACTGATCACAATCAACTAACCTAGCACACAGAGAGCAGTAGGGCAGCATGCGTACATTCAGTTCAATGTTCTTGCCTAGAGATAATGTGACTGTCTAAATGACTCCCTGCCTTTACTTCTCTTAACTATGGACTGTATCCTAGATTTTAAACCATTTCCTCTCCATATCCCTTTTGGTCAAGATATTTTGTCACAGCAATAGAAGTAAAACTAGAGCACTAACTGTTTTAGGTATTGGTGTATACCTGATCATTCTTCTGAACTAATCATAACATAACTAAAAACATATAATGCAATTGTTCTCTCCAATTTTGTTTGGAAAAAAATCCACAACTACATTCATTAGCTCATTCATTCTTTGACAAATTTATGCTGATGTCTAGGATTCAATGTCCATCATAAACAAGCCATTTTATTCACCTAAATGCAGGGCCAAGGGAAGTTATTTTGGAGAAAAAGAGGAATAATATCACAACAAAACTTTTGAAAAGAAAGAAAACATGGGATTTTGACATTATAAAAATATAAAAAATATTCCTCTAATCAATGAGGTTAATTATGTTCTATGAATTATTGGGTTGAAGTCCTGAAGTAAAAAGTAAAGCAACAAATATGTATTTGTTAATCATTTTAATTTAACATTGATTAAAATGCTTTGTGATAAATGTCTAACATAAAATCATACTTATAAAACAGACTTAATTAATTATTAATATACAAGAAATATTGATATGGCTAATTATTCCATAAATTGATGATAATTTAAAAGTGAGATTAAATTTAGTCATCTGCATAAATTATGAACATCAGGTGTATATATATATACATAAGAAAACTGAAGGTTTTTTTTCATAAATGCATTTTGGTAGACAAAACACTTCAAAGAAATTTACAGGTATTTTTTCTCGTCAGTATCACAACAGTGCAAAATCAGTTTTGACTACTGCTATGTGTAGCAGCATACCCTTAAAACAGTGCCTACTGGCTCAATAATGCTAGCCATAAAGGATAAAATGTGTACATCTGTTAATAAATGAGAAGAGTTTTAAGTTACCTTAAAATGCTTAACATGAGTTTTTCTGGTACACATCATTTTTCCCCAAAATACAAGAGAAAATAATGTATATAATTTTGTGAGCCATATTATTTCAAAACTGCTAACACACTAGATTATATAGGAAAATATAGGCTATGTTTCAGAATTTGAAGCCAATTTGAAGCATGTCTACCTTATTGATTACAATCTGAGGCCTACAAACAAAGACCTTCTAACTAAAGTCTATAAAGCTCTCAAAATTAGTGAGGTATAATACTGGGTTATAAAAAAGAAATTTTACAAAACTCAAAATGACTACTAGATAAATATATTGTTTCATGTCTTTTTGATACAACCATATTTATCGGATTATGTGTGTATATAAAACATGTGTGTTACATACATACAACTCTGGGTGTGTTTGTGTGTGTGTTTATATTTGAAGAAAGTTTAAATATATATATATATATATATATATATAT
>LOJH01031350.1:16953-30197 GCA_001685095.1 Ellobius talpinus
TGTACTTAGCTCCTTCACAGTCAAAAAATTCAAAGAAAACACAATAATATACAGGATCCAGATTCTATGTGTATATTTCATCTTTGCGTGGCTTACTATGTCTCTTTAAAGACTGTTTTTATATGTAAGTTATTTCCTTTTTTGTAACTCTCTATACTCCTTTTCTTCTCTCTCCCAAGCCTATGTACATTTATCTAATACTGTGACCCATTTAGAGGTCTTTTTTAAAATCTGGATTTGTTTTTTTTTGCATATCTGTAATTATTTTCTGACCAAAAGCACTTCTCAAAAACTTCAGCAGTGCCATTGCTAAGGGGAAAATGATACTTCTTGCTTGTCTCACCCAGTCCAGCCTGGCAAAGCTGCTAGCCACCTCTGAAAGCCATGCACAGTGCCCCATCTCTAGGCACACAGCCAGTCCATGTTTCCACTAAGAAAGTCATAGCACATTGCTCACAAAACCCATTCAAATGCTTTATTAACCAATGCTAATAATCTCATGCAGAGGGAAATCCCATATCACTCATACACATATAAAATCAAGGTACCTTCTTATCTCCTGTTGCCCCTTGATTGTGTTGTATGGAGGCAACCTGTTCATTTCCTGGCTACCTAAACTCCCAAAATAATAATGCAGAAACTATATTATTTAAATCACTGCTTGACAAATGATTTAAGTGTATTGCTAACTAGCTCTTACATCTAGTATTAACCCATTTCCAGTATTTTATATTTTACCACTAGGTTTATGGCCTACCAGCAAGGTTCTGGCATCTGTCTCTGGTAGGGCTACATGGCTTCTCTATGACTCTGCCTCCTTTCTCCCAGCATTCAGTTTAGTTTTCCCTGCCTTGCTAACCTATTAGGCCAAACCAGTTTGTTTATTAACCAATGGTATTCACAGAATACAGAGGAATCCCATGTCAGATTTGAAAATTTCTAATTATTTTATCCATTTTTATCCTGGAAACACTCTTGTTCTCTATGTATGTCTTAATAAACATTCAGGATGTTGCTAACTTAGTCACAGGATACACATACATTTTTCTTGGTTTTCTAAAATTTGAAAGTTAAATTGTTTTAGGTATCAAAATATAACATATTTGTATATAACAAAAATTCCCTTTCAGGGCCAACTTACATAATCAAATTGAACATAAAACCCATTAAACTTTAGTTCTTCCCTCATCCACATGTTTATCAGAACTACAGCATTTTATTCTTTTACTTTATCTTATATCTGAGTTATAATTAATGTACATAAAAAATTAAAATATACATGAAAATTCAGAAAAATACATTAAATATCTGATTTTAGATGCTGCAAAAATAGTACTGAAAATTATGACATTCTTTCTCTTTTCTTTTCTAATAATAAACAAATTAAAAGAGGATTTTTAATTGTTTAAATTTTGTTTGCTCTTGCACAATTTCAGACATGTACATAATGTATAATGAGAACTCTAAATCCCTACCACACTGTCTATCCCTTTCCTCATCCCACACATCTCTCCCAAATTAATATTTGTTTGTATTATTTTGTGGCTCACTGATTTTTAAAGCACAACTACTTGTTTGATCTTAGTTTTGGACATACCTTCTGTACTCAAGTGAGCTAAGTAGTGGGTACAAAGAAAGTGATTCAGTCACTACCAAATCTATCAAATTTTAAACATGAAATTGTTAAGTGGTAGAAAATATCATACCAGGAGTATTACCTCTAAATTTAAAGGTAAACCTTTTCCTGATTTAAACTATGTTCATTTGTTTGTTCTGTTTGTTTTTGTTTGTTTTCAAAGAATTTCATTGTGTTTATGTGACACTGGAAATGATCATGCTGTTTTTCCTCAGACAATCAGTAACAGTGGCACACACATGCCCACATCTACTTCTCTTAGCTTTTTATCTGTAGCTATTATATTTAAAGACACTTTATTCTTCTGTTATTTACATATTTGAGCATTACTCTCAAAAGTTGCCAGATAATCTACCATTTCATCTGACACAGTGATTGTTTTTTTTTAACCATTTCTCATACATCTGAGAAGAGATCAATTTACGGATACTCACTCATTTGCTTCCTTGTTAATCCAGTTAATTTTTCCACATGTACTTCTTATTACTGCATATTATCATGCACAGCAATGCAGAAATACTCATGCTTGTGTATGTTTGATTACAGCATGATACCCATAAGAATATGTTGGCTCCAATGGGGCTGAAGGATTTTCATGAAAAATAATACTGATCACATTATTCAGTACTCTGTCACAGATTCTCACTCTAGCTCTTGCTTCTGGTCTGTCTATCTCTCTTACAGTGAAACACTTATGGAGGGTATAGTCCTCAGTACTTCCTATTAGCATTATGCATATTGATATCAAGTACCAATAAGTAATTAAAATTGCAAATGAAAAGTATCTCCTCACAGGCACCTATGCAATGGTGTTACCAACAATATAGGTCAGAGATATTCTGTTTCTATAAAAGATTGAACAGGCCAATTAAAATAGGCTCTATTTCCTGTAACCTTTCCAGAACATTGTCTTAAATGTGAAATGTCACCTACAGCTAATGTGTTGAACATTTGATGCAAAACTTGTGGTTTTACTGTGAAAAGCTTTAGAAATTTTAGGACATAAGTCTTGGTGGGATGAAACTAGTCCCTAGAATGATTCTTTTAGAATGATATCTTGTTAACAGTCTCCTCATCTGCTCACTGTCTGCTTCCTAGATTGACAGGAAGTGATCAGCTTTGCTGTACTTACCCCTACCACCCTGAGGGGCTGCTCATTTGCACAGAACCAAATAAGCATGTACCATGGCTTCTTAAATTATAAACAAAAGTCGTTGCTGATGGATTTGTATGTCAAATGTTTCATAATTGTAATAAAAAGTAACAAAAACATAAGTTTTAAAAGAATATCATTATACAAAAGTAGAGCATTAGAGGCAGTAACTAAATTTTAAGATTAAATTTGCTACTATACATTAATTAAATCTGAAACAAGTTATCATAGACAATGTACCTTATTTTTCTTAAATAATAATAATATTTTTTTCATATTTTCAATGGTATTTTGGCTTTTATCTGAATTTGGTGAGGTTTACTTTAGAAAAATAACAATTTTTAGCACAGAATATGTGAATAATCAAACAGATAATGATGAGTGACTCCCCAAAAAGACATTTACAGAATCTCATAATTGTATGAAGGCAAATTTCATGTGACAATGATTCAAAAGTAGGTATTTCATGTAAGTGCAAGTTCTTTTTTAAAATATGTCTAATGTCATATATAAGGGTGTGTCAAAAAGGAATATTACTATTTATTAATGTGATTACATTTTTTTCTGTAAAGAACAGACATCAAACATTTATGTCAGCACTATATTGTAGATTTTATACTCAATAGAACAACTGAGCCTTCCAAATGATAATTATAAACTGTTATATCAATGGGATTATGGACTTATATTTAAACCTCTTATACTAGTCACAATGACTTATAGAGGAGATGACTCTTAAGTATAAGTGCAAAATAATACAGGAAGGGATAATAAAATTGTGCTGTTATATAAAAAGCATGCATGTAGTAGATTTAAATCATTTAGGGAACCTAAATATTTTATTGTGTTTCAATGCACATAATTGGTGGGAGAACTCCTGTATGTGTGATGTTTTTACTGATTAATGAATAAAGCTGTTCCAGCCAGTGGCTTAACAGAATAGAGCAAGGCACAAATTCCAACCAGATAGAGGAGGAAAGAAGGCAGAGTAAGGGAGAAGCTATGTAGTCGTCAGAGAAGAAAGACACAAGCCACCAGCCAGGACTTGCTGGCAGTCCATGATCTCATGGTCATACACAGATTAATGGAGATGGGTTAACTTAAGATATAAGAGCTAGCTAAAAATATCCATAAACTATTGGCCAATACTACAGTAGTATGAAGAGTACCTTTCAGTACCATCAATACTAGCCAATACAGTAAAGTCTCTTGTAGACATCAGCTTGACTTCTCTGGGTTCAATGATATAAGTATCTGTTGCATTTAGCAATAAAGCCTTAAATAGGATGTGGAGAGATAGTAACAGCCTGTCCAATAGTCTGTGAGGATTGGGCATTGCCATTGCCATGGTGTTCTTTTGCTCAGTGACTCAACAACATGTAATTTATTCTAGGCACTGGAGGTATTTCTTAGTGATATGTGATGTTTAAATGGGGCCACATCTTCACCATTATTTGAGGATTCCATATAGATTACTTTAATCTATGTATTTTAGGAAGCTTCTTTGGTGTCAGATTTCCAGACAATTTTCAATGGCCTTTATTTTTAGTTGTTTCTCCCATAGTCCCTCCTCTACTCTTCTCCTCCATTTCTTTCCTGTTTCATTCTCCCATTCTAATTTTCCCATTTACCTTTCTATAACAACTTATTTTATTTTAATTTCATTGGAAAATCCTATCTTCCTCAATGGTCCCATTATAGATTCCTAATTTCTTTGGTTATTTAAATGATATCATGGATATTGAAGGCTTAAATGTTAACACCTACATATAAAAGAAAGCCTGCAATATTTGTCTATTGGGGTCTGAACTAATTACCTCACTTAGGATGACTTCTTTTTTAACTATATTCATTTGCTTATAAATTTTATACTTTCATTTTTAAACAAATAAATACTATTCCATTGTATAAATGTACCACATTGTAATTAATTAGCAATCATTTCATGTACATTTAGGCTATTTCCTTTTTCTGACTTTTGAATAGAGGAACAATGAGCATGAATGAACAAGTATCTCTTTAGTAGAATACTGAGTCTTTTTGGCATATATCTGTGGTAGATTGAATGTAATTGACCCCATAAGCTAAAAAACAATGGCAATCTAAGGAGTTGAAACTTTGTGAGAGTAGGTATGGCTTTGTAGAGGAAGTGTGACACTGTGAGACAGATTTTGAGGTTTCTTATGCTCAGGACACTGCTCAGTATCTCAGTCAACTTCCTACTGCCTGTGCAGGATGTGGGACTCTCAGCTTCTTCTCCAAAGCCATGCTTGCCTGCTTGCTGCTTTGTTCCACCACGTTAATAATGGACTGAACCTTAGACTGGTAAGCAGCCCACCACAATTAAATGTTTTCTTTTATGAGAGTTGCTGTTGTCATGGTGTCTCTTCACAGTAATAAAAATCCTAACCAAGACAACATCCAGGATTGGCATAGCTGGATCTTAAGGTAGACCTATTCCCAGCTTCCAGAGGAACCTTCAAACTGATTTTTTTCATTGTGTCTGTACAAGTTTGCACTCCTCCCAGCAATAGACACCTGTTTCAGATTTCTGTGCATCTAAACCAGCATGAGCTACCATTTATTGATATTGGTCATTCTGATTTGGGTCAGAGGAAGTTGGAAAGTAGTATTAATTTACATTTCCTGAAAACTAAGAATATTGAACATGCCTTTAAATGTTTCTCAGGTATTTATGCTTCATATTCTTAGAAGTCTCTGCTTATTTCAATACACTATTTTTAACTGGGTTATTTGTTTTCTTGATGCCTGTTTTCTTTTAATTTGTATCTTTGTGGGATGAAATGCAAAGTTGGCCATACATGTCAGAATAGTTCATCAAAGAAAAATGCATACAAAATTTACCCAGAGGCACCGCTGAAAGATATAGGTTTAGCAACATCATTTTTTTTCACATGTATATCCCCTTTTCAGTGTTACTTAATTACCAAGGTTATAATATGGATTAGTAGATTTCAGATAGTTGTAGAACATAATATGAAAAGAGATCATAGTGTGTATTAATTTAATAATTTTAGAGGCAACTATACTGGATTTATAAACTAAAAGGCAGTATTATGCTTTTAAAAAAGAAAACAAATTTAATTTTTCATTTTACATACCAGTCCCAATTTCCACTCTCTCACCTGTCCCATTCCCTCCAACTTTCCCCAACCACACCCCCATACACTCCTCAGAGAGGGTAAGGCACATTTCTTTGACAAAGGTCCAATGCCCTCCCTACAATAATACCTAGGCTGAGCAAGGGATCTATCCAAAGAGGATGGGTTCCTAAAAGCCAATACAAGCTGTAAGGATAATCCCTGGTACCTCTGACAGTGGCCCCATAGTCTACCTAGCTATACAACTGTCACCCACATTCAGAGGGTCTAGTTCAGTCCAAAGCTGGTCCTTTCCATGTCCAGCTGGAGTTTGTGAGTTCCCATTAGCTCAGGTAAGCTGCTTCCGAGGGTGTCCTGCTGTAGGATGATGGTCTTGTACACTGTCATTTATATTGTTTTAATAAAACACTGATTGCCTAGTAGCCAGGCAGAAAGTATAGGTGAGGCAACCAGGCAGGAAGTAGAGGTGGGACAAGGAGAACAAGAGAAGTCTGGGAAGAAGAAAGACTCAGTCTGCAATTGTCACTGAGCCACAGAGGAAATCTGCAAATCTCTATAGCATATCCCCCTTGAAATGTCAACAAACATTTATAAACACTATTTGGAAATTTGGGTGCATTTCTCTCCAAACTGCTTCTTGCTTTTTGTTGGGTAAAGTAATTTTTGAAAATATTTACAGTGACCTTTCAGGGGATCTTGGATGATCAAGCCACATTAGTCTGCAGGGAATTCACAGATTCTCATCTTCTGTGGAAACAAAAGAAGAACCTCTTTTCCAAAGCAACGTATTCTTAAACCCATATTTTGAAGTCAAGAAACCTTTAAGATATTTAATTTAGCTTAGCAGCCCATACAATGAAATGTCTTTCTGTACTTAGGCCTTTAGCAGTCAAAAGTTCAAATAAAACACAATAATATACATAATCTAGACTCTCTGTGAATATTCCATCTTTATGTGTTTTTTATTCTATTACTTTTTTACAAGTTTAATATTTATTTAATTATCTTTACTACTTTAATCTATGAATGTCTCTATTCTTTTATAATACATTTCCTATCTCTTTACACTTTTTCTCCTCTCTTCCAAGCATATGTACATTTTTTAAACACAATGTGTCTTTTATGTCTGAAAATATCCTATTGTGTATCTGAAATCCTTTTCTGTCCAGAAGAGCTTTTTTAAAATGGTAAGCAGCTTGGGCCAGTGGCCATGGGTGCTGTCTTCTCCTCTCTCCACTTTTCAAAATGGCTTAGGTATCTTTACTGCCAGCTCTGGACTGCCAGGTAGGAGCTGCACTCACCAGGTCAACTCTGAGAAGGAGTGTGCAGCACGTAAGCTCTTTTTATCTGAGTAATGGCTAAATGTATCATGCAGAGCACTGAGTGACCTGGAAATATTTCTATATATGGCAGCAAGAATCTGCCATGCTCTCCTGCCTGTGTACTCCTAGCAGACCTGATTCCATTGAGTGCAAAGGCCAGGGGCACTGGTCCACAGGCATGGTCTGTTACTTGTATCAATTCTGTTTTTACCATCATCTTCTGCTATTGTGGTCTTGTGCACACTGCCCCTTTATTACCAGCCTCTTTTTTTTAATTAACAGGGCCAGTCTTAGCTGGATGAATGTGCTAGCCCACACCTGTAATCCCAGCGGGTGGGAGGGTTATCTGAAATTGAATATTTGTAGTTATTTGAAGGGGATTATCTGAAGTTGGAATTTTAAACAAGTCTAGGGTAAATAGACTGTTCCAGCACAATGAAGGCAATATAAAAAGAGCTAGTCTAAACAAGCTAACTAACTACAATCAAATAACTAATTGACATTGGTTATCTGTACAAATCTAAACATTACCTTATTGGTAAAGTATAATTTCCAATACTAGACTCCAATACTAGACTAATCTTACTAGTTATCATTATAATGAATTAAAGGCATCATCTCTGAGTTACATACACAGAATTTTGCTTATATTTTACTAGCCTATTATTTGTAAAATGTGTCTAAGCCCAGAAAGATGATAAACATTTTAAAAATTAAAAGAATAATTTTATAGTTATATAATATCACTAAATATAGCTTTTGTTTATTAAAATAGATGTCAAAGAAATAATTGTTGAAGTATAATGAATGGATAGAAATTGAATTATATCATGGTTGCTAGTTTTCTTTCTGTTTAATGTGCATAGCTTTTGAAATGTACTATTTTTATCAGTATTTTCTGTGTTTGAAAGCCCATGAACTCTTAGTTCCTTACAAAAGATTGGACAGGTGCATTTATTAATATTTGCATAACTTAAAAGGAGTCCACATTGTGCTAAACACTACAAATTGGAAGTGCCATCTCAGAATAAAAGCATGTATGGTGTGGTTAAGTGCATCAACTTGGCACAATTTGAATTTCTCAAATATATCTTGAATTTCTCAATAATGAAGTTAAAAGAAGCACCTGTTAGACATCTCCTGAAACAATGAACACAACTCCATTTGTAAGTGGTGATATTGTCTTGCTAAAAGAAAAAAATCTGAAAACAGTTGCTAGGAATATTGTAAGCACTTGTGGTGTCTATGGAAACTGAGCCTACACAAAGCACTGTAAGGAGGAATTATTGGATGCCTGGAGGAGTGCCCAGTGTCAGGAAGACAATAAGGATATAGTTTCTCACACTATAGAAAGCAGAAAGAGACATAAAATAAATGTTATTGCAATGTGTCTCTTGATACTACTGGAAGAGTTTATTCTGGTGAAATACTGAAGACAGAAAATATTAGAAGTCAGTTAAAATCATTAATACATTCTGGAATTCAAAAGATGATAGGATAATACTTATTTGGCCCTCAGTGGCCCTATAATTACCTCTCCCCATGTACTATGTGTAAATCGCAGAAAAAAAACACCTGTTATGCAAGCATATTATAGTTCAAATAAAATGCAATATAATTTATTTTCTATTTGAGATGTTGAACTCTCTGGCATAATTTGAGACTTCATTCATTAAAACACTTTGGCATATCATTGACCCAGTTTCCTAAAGCTTGTTTTAGCTGATACAAATGAATCTGTCTAAAAGAATGACTGTTACTTAGAGAAAAGAAAATCAATTCATTCCCTGTCTTTATGTAATTTATGACATTAGAAATAAAGTCACTGAATTCCTGCTGTCTTCAATTGGTGAAATGGATACATGAGAATTTTAAATTTGCAAAATATGTACTAAAATAAAGGTTAAAAATGTGTTACATATTCCTCATTATAAAAACACATCCTATCCTGGGGATGCATACATGCCAGGAGGTATTGCTGGACGGTTTACCTCATAGCCAGAGTTGAGTGGGAATATGATTAGGTCACAGGCTCTATATTAAAGATTGTGGGAAATAGCGATCTTAACATGTTTATCAGATATGCTAACATGAATATGTTTTTATTTATTTTGAGATGAAGTCATTCTATGCAGTCTTGGCTGTCCTGGAACTCACTATGTAGATCAGGCTAACCTCAAACTCATAGAATTCTACCTGCCTCTGTGCATGAGGGCTGGGATTGAAGGTGTGTGCCACCATACCTGGTATAAATTGTGTTTTAATTAAAGTTCTATGTGAAAAGCTGTATCTAATTTTGGTTAAATGATATAACCTTAAAGATTAAATGATAAGAAAAATGCATTGAGTTAATACATAAAACCAATAACTTTTCCGGTGTCTATCCATTAGCACATACGTCAAACAGCCAGCTGTGCAGAGTTTCTTCAGTTTTATTTGATATTCATCAAACATTATACCATTTATCACAGAGGAGCTGTATAAGTACAATTGTGCTTATTGGAAACTATAGTATGGATAACATATTACAGTGTGAATTATTAAAAACTTTTGCAATATTGAAGAATTAAAATCAGATAAGGCTGTTATAAGCATTCAACCAACTGGATGATTTGGTCAACTAGTAAACTAAAAAACTGCAAATAAGCAAAAGAAAGGGTTACGTAGGAATGCTGCACTGAGCGGTAGGATTGCAAGAAATAAGGAAGCAAGTCTCCAGGGTCCAGTTTGGGCCCTGCTGAAGTCCATTAGTTCAGGAAGACCTATTGGCGTTCAAACCAATCAGTCATTTCACACTCAACCTCTTGAGGTCAGCCTCTGCCCTCAATTACAGGCACCTAACTTTCATTCAAGTCTCACGGAGTTATGCACACATTGAAGAGGGCAGGCGCTAGCTCTGTAAGTTGAGTGGGGAGTAATTGATGACTTTCTCCTTGCTTTCTTGGCTCAGTAAGCAGAGCTCCCAGCTCAGACCCACACTCCTGAGCAGAACAGGAGGGTGTTTTAAAAAAAATACTCAGCCTTGAGTGCTAAACCAGAGCCTTGGCAGCAGTTCTTCAAAATAAATCTGAGAACGCCACATCCACTTACAGTGTATATACTGTCTCAGTCACCTCACTTAGCATTTTTCCACTTTTTGCTCTGTCTTCATTATGCATTCTTTCATCCTTTATAAGCTATTCATTTTTCTCTTTTGCCACTTTCCTTTTAAGCATTCATGAAATAAAGTGCTGGAGGTGATCCTTTAAGGGTTCTGTTATTGCCAGTTCTGTCATGGTTTTTTTATCATTCTGTTGCATAATTGTTTTTATTAATTTTATTTCATATTTTCTTAACATAAAGAAGTTGTGGACCTCTATAAAAGGGCTTTCTTTCATCTCAATAATGTTTTATTTAGAAAAATTGATTTTAGAGTGTTTGTATAGCCATTACTTACTTAATAAAAGACTTCTAATCATATACTTTTCTTAAAAAAATAAGGTTCAGAAATTATTCTATAATAAAATGTTAAGGCAAACCTTTAACAGCATTAAGGATACACAAATGAAAGTCAATATAACCAAAACACTTGCCCCAACAAAATAATAGCTTCATAAGCCAAATAAACAAGGGACTGGTTTACTTTAATTAAAGTATTAAATTTAAATAAATCTATGGTTTTAACATTTAAGAAATCATGCAAGAGGAATATTATTTTAGAGATTATAAGTTTAAAAATATCTAAAATATATATGAAATAAAAGTACATATATATATAATTGAACCTGTGTTTTAATTATTATACCAGTGTCATCAAATACACATTGTCATTCTAATCCTAACATGGATTATTTGGATATACCTATACACAGAAGCTTGTTAAAAAGTATACCACATGAAGTTGATTAAGATGTAAGCAACACAAGAAAAAAATACATGTTAAAATACTGACTAGTTTTCTGAATTATTGCAATTATCTTAAAAACTTTCTAGAACTAATTGGTACCTACATTCATTAAATGATATTTTAATTATTTTCTTTTTACATATTTTCCACCTTCAAAATGAACAATCTTTGATGTTATCTGCTCTTTGATTCCAATGTTTTGTCCTACCATGAATGCATACAGCATTTTACTGATTTTGATTCTAATATTATCATTAGTGAAAATATTCAATAATTTCAACAAGTTGCATGAAATGACTATTGTATGTGCAGTGTCTTTTATATATTCATTAATTATTCAGAAGTAGTCCTTCAGTACACTACCCCCCCAAAAAAGGTCAAAGAACTTGATGTAAACTTCTTCCTGCTTGATGCTTCAGTGTTGAATTTAACACAGTCCATGCCCCATTTTAAACAAGGGAGCTATTTCAGTAGGGCTTTCAGAAAACATATTATATGGTTAAGAATAGAATAAAATGTATATAATAAAAGAACTGGTAGTTATTCTTGTTTTCATTTAAAAATTATATATATGCCTTGTCTTATTTTCCTTTTTTAAAAAAATAATATTGTGCTCAACTCTAATTTATACTATTTGTGTTGCTTTTCAAAAGTCGTGAAGACTGATTTCATTTTTTAAATTAATGCTATAAGAATTTCTAACAATGTAGTTTATTATGTCAATTTCCCATTCCAAATTCCTCTTAAATCCACTCCCCAATCCATACTTACCCAAATTTTGCCCATATTCCTTTTAAACCCATAAACATAATTTCTGTTGCACATATACTCTTTAATGTATGGCCTTCTCCTGGAGCATGGATAACCTACCAATGATCACCATTTTAACAAAAAATGCCTATTCTACCAACAGCCATGAATTGCCAACAGCTCCTTGTTAAGGATAGGTAGGACTTTGATTCATCATTTGCCTGTTATGATTGCATCCTTTTATGAGATTTCAAGATTTATTTCTCTCTGTGTGTGTGTGTGTGTCTGTGTGTATTTGTGTATGTTATTTGGTTACATGAAGAGGTCTATTCAACTTCTTTTGTCATTCTTTATGCATAATTCATTTTGTTATTGAGACTGAGTGTTACTTAGTCTGGGTATCTTAATATAAAACTAGAATTAGAATACATTGGTTCACTTATCACTTTATTTATTTTTTAAACATTTTCTTTCAGTCAATAACTGATAATCATAGTAACCACACTGTACATAGGGGAGGAGCATGGTCCTGCCACAATTTGATGCGCTATGCTTTGTTCATGTCCATGGAAGGTCTGCCAATTTCTGAATGGAGACAGTAGGACAGAGGAGGCAGGGGAAGAAAAGAGGAAAGGGAGACTGCTGTCAGAGCTTAAAATAAATGAAGGAATGCTTAATATGCAAAAGAGATGGCCAACAGTTGAAAGCACTGTCTGCTCCTCCAAAGGGCAGGACTTCAATTCCCAGCAACCACATGTTGGATCCCAAACATCTGTAATGAGATCTGGTGCCCTCTTGAGGAAGAGATCTAGTCAGTCATACTCTTCAACTGTGACCATAAAGCCCAATATGAACAATATCAACAGAAATCTATATGCATGCTACCCATGTATGCTTCTGCAATGCCGGGGCATAAATTTTATTTAAAATATATGTAACCTTATACAAAAAAGTCTTATTTTGATTTTGATACCAAAGCTCTAAAAATTCATGTGCACCTTCAATGACTTCATGGTCATGTTGCAATAGGTCCAAACACTACATATTGTCCCAAAATTTTATTCTTAATTCTATTCTTTCACAATGTGAAGAACAGAAGAAATCAGAAAATTCAAATAATGAAAATAATGTACTTTAATCATAATTCTTTCTTCTAAATTTTGATAGTGTGTTGACCTGAGTGACATCTAGAAATAATGACCTCAATAATTTCTAGAAGTTGCCAATATGTTATGTGGATATTACAAATCTTAAGAAAGAGCTATTTTACTATACTATTGTTATGAACACAATTCATTTGTGGAGATTTTTTTGTGAAAGGAACTCAAAGCCATTCCACTAAAATCAGGAACAAGACAAGGCTGACCACTCTCAC
>LOJH01031351.1:655-16216 GCA_001685095.1 Ellobius talpinus
TTTAAGAAGTCTTTCAAGAACTCTGAAAACCCCATCTGGATTCAAAGATGTATAGTCACAGGCAGAGTAACCCACAAAGCAAAACAGTGTGCAAACAATTAGATACAGATTCTGTCCAAAGAGAAGCAAGGTGTTATCCAAAAGGCAATAGAACTGCAGATAATGGAATCCACCCCAGGAACGGCTGAGACAAAGCAGCACAGCTTCTTGTAATAGCACTTCCAGATACACACATCCTCTTAGAAAATAACAGTATTATCCCCAGCATCACCAGCTAAGGGGAGCAAAAAGTGCAGGAAAAGTTTGAGACAAAGACTAAAGTCTTATCCCCTTTCCAGCCATGACTTTATCTATGGGTAAGACAATCTGTTGATCAACTTCTATTGCCTAATATCTACAGGATACACCGCAGAGAATTTCTAGGCTTTGCTTTTAATACATTAAAGGTAACTTGCAGGCTTCATACATGGCTTCAAAAACTTCCTGTGAAGGGTCTATTTTTCTAAGCCATTGTTTCATTAGCATGTGCATTCTACATAGCTACCAAGATCCTTGGATGCAAAATAAAATCAAGTGGTTATATGTGGCAATACAAAAAGCAATCACGGGTGAGATGGGGTTAATTTTGAAAAACAAATGGCCCAGCATGAAATGTATTAACATTAACCTTCTGTTTATATGAATCATATAAGAGATTTTGGAAAAGAATCTGATAAACTACATTTTCAATTCTCTTAGTTAGTAAACAATTTCTTCTGACATAATACAATTAAAGTAGTCCTTGAAAATAAACTTTATAATACATTTTTTGGGACCTGATCTCATGAGAAATATAGGACAGTGTTAGTATTTAAAGCTTATTTGTTAGAATGTGTTTTTCTTTTTTCTGTATTTCCCTCGTTATTTCTATATTTTCTTCTTTAGTAAGAATATTTATGTTTTCATTACTGAAAACATTTTTTTTAAATTCAAATACATTTTGTTCATATTTTCCCCTCACCCAAGTCCCTCTAGATACTATGGATCCTATCTCCCTCCCTACCCACCAAATTTGAGTTCTTTTAAAGAAAGATACAACACAACCCCCAACCCCCCAAAAAACACACTATCTAAAGAAAAAACAAACAAACAAAACCACCATCAAAATTAGCCAAATAAAAGCACACACTCAGAAAAATGTGGTGTCCAATTATATGGTCAATGACCCCTGAATATAAGGACTCTGTGATTGAAATACCTGTTGCCACTCCATTGGGAAGCAAGCAAACAACAAATGATTCTCCCTCTCCCAGCAGGTCTGCAATTCAGTCATTAGCTTTTAACCTAATTTCTAGAACTTCTTCCCTCCCTCCCTCCCTCCCTCCCTTCCTTCCTTCCATCTTTCCTTCATTCTTCACTTTCTTCCTTCCCTTCAAAATATAACAAAATGTAATATAATAAAAAAAACACTATCTCATCAAAGTGGGACAAGATGAACCAATGGAAAGAAAACAGCCCAAAAGAAGGCACAAGAATCAAAGACCAACTTCTTAGCACAGTCAGAATCCCACAAAAACACTAGACTGGATGCCATAATATATTCACAGATGACCTGGTGCAGACCTGTACAGGCCCTGCACATGCTTCTTCAGTCTGAGTTTAGATAAGATCTGCTTATATTGATTTAGAGGGCCTTGTCCTCCACATTCTATGGCTCTTACACTGTTTCCTCCTCCTCTTTCAGTGTTCCCTGAGCTCTAATGGGAGGAATGCTAGGGAAATATCCCATTTAGAGCTGAATAGACCCATTACTAAATAATATGTGGATGTGGGTCTCTATATTTGCTTCCACCTGCTATGAGAGTAGTTTCTCTGATGATAGCAGGGCACTGGTCTAGAAGTGTAGAATATCATAAGGACTCATTTTATCATTTCACTTTCTCTCCCAACCATTTTTATTTGGTTTTGCCTCAGCCCCTGGGTTATCTAGTCATAGGCTCTTGGTCAACCAGGCAGTGTCAGGTGTAAGTTCCCTCTTCTGGAGTAGCCCTTATGTCAAATCAGTTATTGGTCTGCTATTTCTGCAGGCTTTGTGCCAACACTGTTCTAAAATACTTTGCAAGCAGTACACTATTCTATATACAGGGTTTGTAGCTGGCTTCCCTGTATTCCCTCCCACAGCCCTCTTCTCCCCTTTCCTCCCATTTGATCATCCCATTCTAGCTGCCCATCTATCAGCTACTGTGTAGCTGATAAAGCTAAGGAGATTTGTTTGTTCTTTCTAGTACCTTACTCTGTACCCACTCTTCTGTGATTCTATTGATTGTAGCTTGGCTATCAGTGTCTTTACAGATAATATCAACATATAAGCAAATGCACACCATATTGGTCTTTCTCGTTATGGGATACCTCACTCAAGATGATTTTCTTCTAGTTCTGACAATTTGCCTGCAATTTCATCATGTCTTTTTCTTAACATTTCAGGTAATACTCCACTGTGTAAAAGCCTACATATTCTTTATCTATTCTGCTGAGGGATATTCAAGTTGTTTCCAATATCTGGTTATTATGAATAGAGCAAGAATGAACATGGTTGAGCAAGTGTCTCTGTGATAGGATGAAGGACTTATTGGGCCTATGTCCAAGTATGATATGGCTGGACCTTGAGATAAGTAGATTCTCAACTTCCTGAAGAACCGTAACACTAATTTCCACAGTGACTGTATCAATTTTAACTGCTACCAGCATTGGATGTGTGTTCTTCTTTAGGCCACAACTTCATCAGCATGAGCTCTTAATTATTTTGTTGTTATTAGTCATTCTGACAGAAAAAGATGAAACCATGAAGTAGTTTTGATTTTCATGAATCTGATGATTAATAATGTTGAACATTTCTGTGTTTCTCAGCAATTTGTATTTCCTCTATTGAGTGGAAACTGTTTCGATCTTAACCCATATTTTATTTATTGTTCTCTTACATATTGTATAGAGACCTCAGTTTTCCCTCTTTCAACTCCTCCCATTCCTTACCCCCACCTTCCTTCTGCTCCAGATAAACTTTTCCTCCATTTTCCCTCAGAAAAGGTCAGGTCTCTGGGGATATCAACCAAACATGGCGTTCTTGAGAGAGCTGGAGGTGGGCTGGACAGATCAGGCTCTCCTAGTAGGCTGACAGATATCTAAGCCTTGAATTCTGTTCACTAAAATAGGACAGAGCTAAACAGACCGTCCTCAGAAAAACCATAGCCTTCTGTTAGCTCAGCAGGCACCATCTTCCTTCACACTACCAAATATCACCAAACTTTTCCACATGTAAGAGGGTGCAAAGAAAGGAATGGCCAAAGTGGTATTGATGAAAACCCTGGGTCCATGGAAAAGGGAGGTTGGTAGCCTCATGCCCAAAAAAGCTGAATCCAGTGGCTTCTGGTTGGCCATCTTGCCTCTACATATTTGCATCAATAGCTTTCTTAGTTAAAGGCTCAGTCAGACTAAATTCGGGGGAAACTCTTAGAGTGATCCCCCAATATACTAAGGGGATCCATAAACATCCTCCTGATATATGGCTTACTAATGCTTAGCTTACTTATTACCAGGCTTTTCTCTTAAACCCACCCAAGAGACAGTACACTCACCGAAGTGCCTTTGAACCCTGCCACCCTGCTCCCAGACCCAGACCTGGATCAGCCTCTCCAGGATTGTCTGGACATCCTCAGCCATCTCCACAGGAACAGACCAGACCTCAAGGATGTCCCTTTGTCAAGGGCTGAGGTAACATGGTATACATATGGCAGTAGCTTCATCAATGAAGGTATTAAGTATGCAGGGGCAGCAGTTAAAATTGAGAAAGAAGTCATATGGATAGAGGCCCTACCTCCTGTGACATCAGCCCAGAGGGACAAACTGATAGCTCTAACAAAGGCGCTGCAGTTGGGAAAGGGAAAAAGACTTAATGACTAAACCAATAGCAGGTGTGCACTTGCCACGATACAGGCCCATGGTGGCATCTACAGAGAGAGGGGATTATTGACTTCAGAAGGAAAGACTATTAAAAACAACAAGAGATTTTAGACCATTTACAAGGCCATATGCTGTCCCAGTAGGTCGCTCTCATATACTGTCCTGGGAATCAGAAAGGAGAGGACCGAATCTCAAGGAAAAACAACTGGACAGACAAGGCAGCAAAGGAGTCTGGCCTCCAGACAACAGCCATCCTGCTGACCACACTACCAAAGATGGTAACAACTACGTTGACAGAATTTCCAGCTTACACTGACCAAGAGCTCCACTAGTACACAAACACTTAAAAGGAAGAAGGATGGTTCATGACCTCTGATGAATGGATCATCCTCTAATCGGACGTTGTCACTCAGATAGTTCAACAAACATACCAAAGTACTAACATGGGAGAAAGGAAAATACAGGACCTCTTGAGAAGGTCTTTCATCTTAAGCCCATAACAGCAGAAGCTGTAGGCCAATGTGTCCACATGTCATCTCGTCGATGCAAAAAGTGGAGTCATGAGAACTGGACACCAGGAGAGAGTAACTTGGCCCAGAGTCAGTTGGAAGATTGACTTTACAGTGGTAAAGCCAGGCCTATATGTCTATAAGTACTTGCTAGTTTTTAATAGATATCTTTTTAGGATGGACTCAGGCTTTCCTGACTAAGCACATGATGTCTGCCATGGTGGTCAAGAAGCTACTGGAAGAAAATATCCTGAGGAATGGTCTCCCTATGCTCTTGGGCTTAGATAACAGACCTGCTTTCATCTCTCAGGTAACACAAAAACTAGTTAAGTCTATAGGGACCGATTGGAAACTTCATTGCACTTACGTCACCAAAGGTCAGGCCAGGTAAAAAGAATAAACCAAACTATAAAGGAGACTTTAACCAAATTAACCCTTGAGACTGGCAGTGACTCTCCTCCCCTTTGCTCTCTACAGGGTTTGCAATTCTTCTTATTCTCCTTATACCCTGGGCTGATCCCATTTGAGATCATGTATACTACTACCTATTCTGCCTAATCTTAGAGCAGAACTGCTGGCTGAATTTGATAACCAAAGATTTCTTTCCTCCCTGCAAGTTCTGTCTCAGGTGTAAAACCAACTCTAGCCACAGCTCTGTGCAGTCTGTGAGAAGGTGCAACCACCTCTGTCCCATTGGTTCCAACCAGGAGACCTGGTGATCATGATAGATCCCTATGGCCCAGTTGAGGATTTTGAGACAGCGATAAAAACCTGTAGATCTGGATTAGAGATGCATCTCCAGGATTAGAGATGACCCACTACTGAAGGAGGGCATAGGAGATCTGGAGGAGGGAAGCCTCAGGCTCTCCTAGTAGCCTGACAAAAATCTAAGCCTAAGTTTCGGTTCACTAAAATTAGAGAGAGCTAGACAGTTCTCAAAAAAATCACAGCCTTCTGCTAGCTCAGCAGGCACTCCACAGTCCCTTCTGCTTGCTCTGCAGGCCCCCAAAGCCCCTCTGCTAGTTCAGCAGGTGCCCCCCCTGGTTTCCTGAAAACTAAAGATAGCTTTCACTACCCTGCTGCTGGAAAGTCCTTAACCACTAGGACCTTCCAACAATCAACCCCAGATTAATCCCTCCTCTCTGGAATTCCCCTGACTCTGCTTAAAAAACTTGTGACCTTCTTTGGGAGTCATCAAGTGCCACCCAAACATTGGACTTAATACAGTGCTCTTGTTCTTGCATATGTTGGTCTTCTTTTGGGGCTTCTGTCATACCCTAATGATACAAAGATGTAATAAGACTAGGCAAATACCCTCATATCAAGGTGGGACAAAGCAATCCAGTAGGAGGAAAAGGATCCCAAGAGCAGATGAAAGGAGATAGCCCCCTACTCAAGCGGTTGGGAATCCCACATGAACCAAACTACACAAGATAGTATACATGCAGGGCATACATCAGATCCATATTGGCTCCTTCTTTGTAGTCAGTCTCTGTGAGTCCCTATGAGTCCTGCTTAGTTGATTCTGTTGGCTGTGTTCTTATGGTATTCTTGACACTTCTTTCTCCTACAACCCTTCTTTTTCCTTTTCCTCAGGGATTCCCTGAGCTCTGCCTAATATTTGGCCATGAGTCTTCACATTTGATCCTATCACTTGCTGTATTACACATCTTTATGCTAGGCTCCAGGCTACATGTATAGCAGAATATAATTAGGCATCTTTTCAATTATTTTATTGACTGTATATTTTTTGCTAGTCATGTTTGCTTCTATCCTAGGTCACTGGGCTATCTATCCTTGGATTTATGGCCCTACAGGCAGTGTCAGGGTGGGCTTACTCTAATGGTATGTGTCTCAGGTTGGACCAGTCATTGGTTGGCCATGCCCATAAGTTTTGTGACACCTTTACCTCATCACAACTTAAAGACAGAACAAATTGTACATCAAAGATTTTGTGGCTGGGTAGGTGTCACAGTCCCACCATTGGAAGCCTTGCCTGTTTACGGAAGATGGCCAGTTCAGGCCCTGTATCCCCCGTTACTGGTAGTCCTCACTAGAATCATCCTCATAGATACCAGGGAGTTTCTATTGCACAAGGTTTCCACATTGCTCCCCAAAGTTCCCCAATTCTAGTAATCTCTCCCAGTAGTCTTTCCCTCCATCCTTCCCCTGCCAGATCTCTGTTGTTCCAAGCCTCATCAGTTTCTAGTCCATCCACAAAATCTATTCTGTTTCTCATTCCTAGGGAGGGCCATGGGTCCACACTTGAGCACTATTTGTGACTTAGCCTCTCAGGGTTTGTGGATTGTAGCATGGTTAACCTTTACATTACAGCTAATATCTGCTTATAAGTGAGTACATACCATATTTCTCATTCTGGGTCTGGGTTACCTCACTGAGGATGATTTTTTCTAGTTCCATCCATTTGTCTGCAAATTTCACAATGTCACTGTTTTTAGCAGATGAGTAATACACAATTTCCTTATCCAATCTTCAGTTGAGGGACATATAAGTTGTTTCAAGTTTCTGGGTAGTATGAAGTTGGTAAGAACATAGTTGCACAAATGTCATTGTGTTAGGATGAAGTGTTCTTTGGTCTGCTTGGTATATACCCAGGAGTGGTATAGCTTCACCTTAAGGTAGATAAAATTTCAGCTTTCGGTGGAACCACATTAATTTCCAAACCAACTGCAGTGTTCCCCTTTTCCACATTCTCCAAAGCATAGGCTGTCATTTTCGGTCTTACCCATTCTAACAGGTGTAAGATGGAATTGCAAAGTTGTTTTGATATGGATTTCAGTGATATCTAAGAATGCTTAACATTTCTTTAGTGTTTCTCAGTCATTTGAGTTTCATCTGGTGAAAATTTTCTGTTTAAATATGTACCCCATTTTAAAAATTGCATTTTTTGGTTTGTTTGTGCCTTGTTTCTTGAATTCTTTCTATATTTGGGGTAATAGCCTTCTGTCAGGTGTAGAGTGGTGAAAATATTTTCCCATTCTGTGGGCTTCTGTTTTGTCTTTTTGATAAGGTTCTTTACTTGACAGAAGCTTTCAATTTCATGGTGTCCCATTTATTAATTTTCTACCTTAGTGCCTGCACTATTGGTGTTCTGTTCAGGAAGTTGTCTCCTCTGCCAAATCATTTAAGACTATTTCTTACTTTCTCTTTTTTCTCTTTCAGTCTATCTAGTTTTATGTTGATGCCTTTGATCCACTTGGACTTGAGGTCATTGATTCACTTTGTGCAGCGTGATACACATGGATCTATTCACATTCTTCTACAGGCATCATGCATGCATCCAGTTGGAACAGCACCATTTGTTGAAGATTCTTTTTTTTTTCCCATTGGATATTTCTGGCTTCTTTGTCAAAAGTCAGGTGTCCACAGTTGATTTATGTTATTTTGTTGCTGTTTTCTGGTTTCTAATTATTTATTCCCTGTGTTTTCTTAGATGTAGTTAATCTCCTTAGGTTGTAGTTTTCCTTATACCACCTACTGTAGGAATGGATTAGTAGATAGATATTCTTTAAATTTGATATTATCAAGGAATGTCTTATTTTGTCCATATATGGTGATTGAAAGTGTTTTTAGGTGTAGTAGTCTGGGCTGCTGTCTGTGCTCTCTCAGAGTTTCAGCACATCTGTCCAGGCTTGTCTTTTTTGTCCTGTCCATTGAGAAGTAGGGTAAAATTCTCATAGGTCTACCTTTATATATCACTTGGTTTTTCTCCTTGACAGCATTTAAAACTCTCTGTTTGTTCTTTACTTTCAGTGTTTTGATTATTTTGTGTTGAAAGAAATTTCTTCTCTGGTTCTGACTATTTGGTTACTATATACTTCTTGTATTTATAGGCATTTCCTTCTTTAAGAAAATTTTCTTCTTGATGATTATTGAAAGTATTTTGTGCGACTTTGGCCTGGGCTTCTTCTCCATCCTCTTTTCCTATTATTCATAGATTTTGTCTTTTCAAGATGTCCAAGATTTCTTGGATGTTTTCTGCCAGGAATTACTATAATTTATTACCTTATTATTATTATTAATTATTATTCACAACTTTATAAAAATAACTAAAAGTTAATCAGAACATTTTAAATATCAAATCAGTAGCAGTTGAATGGACAAGTTTATGAAAGATAACTAAAATGGTAAATTTAACAAATATTATCAGCTCCAAGACTACAAAGGCTTTGCATTCAACAAGTCGATTCATTCTTTGTCATTTTCTTTGGTTTGTGTGTCAAAAAGTCAATTTTAAATATCTTGAATACATTTTTATATTATTTATCCTCTCATATAATACATCTTGACTGTAGTTTACTTTTCCTCCTCTCCTCTCAGTCTCTCCCAACCACTTCCCCCTTTCCCCCAAATCTACTCCTCCATTTCCCTTCAGAAAAGGGCAAGCCTTCTATGGATATCAACCAAACATGCATATCAAGTTACAATAAGACTAAGCACCTTCCATCATGTCAAGGCTGGATGAAGCAACCCAGTAGGGAAAAAAGGGTCTCAAATACAGGCAAAAGTCAGAGGTAGTGCCACTCTGTACTGTTAGGAGTTTCACACCATCATAACACAAATACAGAGGACGGAGGTCAGCCCCATGCAGGCTCCCTATTGTCCCAACAGTCTCAGTGAGTCCCTATGACCCCAGGTTAGTTAACTCTGTGGGTTTTCTTGTGATTTTCTTGACACCTTGTGTCAGGAAGTCTTTAGATTTAATATTTTCTTGGCCATTATATTTGTTTATTTCATTCTGTTTTTAATGTTAATGTTTTCTATTCCATCTCATGTATTACGGTGGTGAAGCTTGGCTCTGAGGTTCCTGTTCAAGTTCCTTTAATTTTCATTTCCAGGTTTCAGTTTGGGCATTCTTTGTTGATTCTCTTCCCACTTTCAAGTCTTTAATGGTTTCATTCACTTCTTTCCAATGTTCTTTTTTGCTTTGTTTTTTTTATTTCTTTAAGAAAATTTTTTAATTTCTCTGTAGAAACCTCTATTACATGCATAAATGATATTTTCTTTTTTGTGTTTAAATTGTGTTGTAATATTATTGTCTGCAGTTGCTGGCCTCTAGGGTAGACATATTGCCCTACCTGTTATAGATCATGTTTAAGTTGGAGCATAAGTGTCAGGGATTTAAGGACTGTAATTCTAGGTGCTGATAACTATGCTTGTCTTTGTTGAGTGGCTGTTTTATTCCTTAGTTTCTGTTTCCTCTCTTGTTCTTAAGAGGATATAGTGGCTGTGTGTTATGTGTATGAAAAGCTGTGCTTTTGATAGTTGTGGGCACAAAGGTTCCAAGTATAATTTGTTTGTGAGTTTTGGGATCTGAGACCCAGGAATGGGGCAGGCTTGGGATGGTGGAGGAGCTTCACAAGATGGAAGAAAGCAGAGTATTTGACCAGCATCTGCTTAGTTAGTCCCGCTGGGAATGGTGACAGAGAATAGAAGATGTTATAGCTGAAGGTCTGCTGCAGAGGTGGAGATGCGACTTGGGACTTGGACTTAGAGGAATGGGGGGACAGGTGAAGATTTGCAATTAGCCTACTTATTTCCCTGGTCAAAGTGGCCTATGAATTTAAGACTTGGAAAAGGCAATGAGTAGAGAGAAGCTTGGAGGGAGGGGAAGATGCATGTAATCTACTCTTAGTGGATACAGGGCAGGGAGGGAGGCTGGAGCAGGTTTTTCCCACAGAGCTTGGGATGAGACTGGGGAATTATTTAGAGGATCAGGGGAGGGTGATCTATAATTAGCCTACCTGGTTCCCGTTCTGGAATGTCCTGAGGTTTCCCCGAGAGTGACTGCTGGAACTTGGTGGGGAGGGAGGATAGGAAGAGAAGATCTGTGGGAGGGTGAGGAAGAGGCACACACTGCTGCAGAGCTGAGGATGAGGCTGCTGTATTGGATTTGGAGGACTGGAGGGAGAGATGAAGATCTGCAGCTTGCCTACCTGCTTCCCTGCACTAGTGGTCTGAGGGATCCAGGGAGCGTCTGAGGTAGTTAGGAGCCCAGACAGAATGAGTAGTGGGGGGAGAGTGGAAGATCTGTGGGACCCCTAGCGGGAGTCATACTTTGCTCTCACTTTTCAGGCTCCTAAACTTCCTTTCGCTATTACAAATAGGTAAATATTTATTTTGCTCAAGCTTTCCATCTATGGCTGCTTTGTTCCATGGCTGTTCAGGCCTGTCATGAGACAGAACATCTTGGCAGTGAGTACAGAGCAGTTCTATGTAACTCTTAGTGACCTGGAAGTAAGGATGAAAAAGAGCAGTGTCCCAATGTCCTTTTCAACAGCCTGACCTAGCCTCTTTCCACTAAGTCCTACCTTGGGACTTTACTGGTCTCAGTAGCACAGGTCACAAGGCTTGCCATCCATCTCTTTAACACATTTAAGATTCATGTATTAGCATGGACTAAATTGCAGTATAATCATACACCCATAGATGTATATTGAGAGCTACTGATATTGTTTGAATTTTTCTATATAGTGTTTTATTTTTGAATTGTTTTGCTTTGTTATGCTTTGTGTGGAACTATCTAGTCCTAGTTAGCTTGGAACTCACTATGTAGAACAGGCTAATCTCGCACTCAGAGAGATCCACCTGTGTCTGCCTTCTGACTTAGGACTGAAGGCTTGTACTACTGTGCCTGGCTTAGATAACAGTCTTTATCAGTAATGATGAGGGAACATATTGCAGTAAGCATTCCTGTTCACGTGTAAAACAGAAAGCACTTTATCTTTGATCACTTAATTTGTAACAGAATACTTTGATTGTATCAAACAATCATAATGTATTTCTCAGCATGGTCAAGATCTCAGCATGACACACTTTCAGGTTGCCAATACTGAATCACATAGAAAGAAATTATCTCTTTTGGATTGTCTCTAATCTTACCCATAAGAACCTGGTCACTTCCCATATATGACCTCTCCATACCATGATATGAGGGTACTAAGTAATTTCTGGAGGTATACAGATAGCCACTCTATATTAGACTCCATAGGAAGCACATTACATTTTCTTTAAGAGGAAATATTTACCCAGAAGTTGAAATTGATCTCTTACTTATCAGGATTATGGCCAGCAAATGATAGCCTTTCTTGAAGAACTGTCTTCTGTTCTCTCTTTCCTGAAATGTACCTATTATGTTGGAAACTAGGAGGAGATGATGACATTAAGTTAAGCATCTCTTATTCTCAACTTTTAGGAGCATAAGTATTTTAGGTATATTGTTGAATCTGAAAAGAAGCAAACATTTTCCTTTGATAGTAGTTCCAGCATAAGGAATGAGAAGATGTACTAAATAAAATTAAAAAGTAATAGGAAGAGTTGACAGTTTCCAGTATTCATGTTGACTGTTAACGCATCTGGCTAATATGTAGAAAGCAAATTCATAATTTTATAGATTAATTGACACTTACTCTTTTCATAATGGTATTTATATGGCCACCCATTTGATTCTCACTCCAGTCTTACGACCTAGGTACAATCTTGTTCTACATTTATAGATGAAGAAATGATTGCAGTAAAACTTAAAAAAATAGTAAAATATTTACTAGAAGCAAGTTAGTCACATGTAGTTAGTGGCTTATGCAGGTTTTCAATTCAGGCTGACTGACTTTTATTAGTAATATAAGGACATTTTAAGTACTGTTTAAAATATTACTGAGTAACAATTATCCCCAAGAGTGTGTGCATCTTTAGCTAATTCAATTCCTGGTGAGTGATAATTTTATTTAGCTTAAAGGAAATCTATGTTTAAACATTTCAATTTAAAATGATTGTGCTTCCCTGTTGTTTAAATCATAAAAAGATTATAGGACCTTACAAGTCACTGGGCTGCAGCTCAGCAGCTCAAAGTTCTCTGGAGAATTTTAAAGCTGCAGCAAAGAACATTCATAAGAAAATGATTCTAGGTCTGTAAGCAGCAGGCACCTGCCTGTGCATCTCTCTTTGCATGTATGTCATTCTGAAATACAAAGATGGGATGCTTAGTAGCAGAAAGCAAACATCTCCCAGGATATCGGTCTGACCTGCAATTTCCACTAACTGCGGTCTTAGCTCAAGCTGTCCAAGTAGGAAAACTTTAAGCACTGGGTAGCTTAGAAACAGTAGAGGGTTATAGGCAATAGGAAGGGAAATGGAAAAAATAAACAGGGAGGACAATAAATGAAGAGGAGGTAGCAACAAATAGCACTAGAAATATTTGAAAAGGCCTTGGGGGAATCAAATTGCTTTATATTTATCTAAAATTACCTATAATTTCTAGTAGCATATCTACACACACACACACACACATACACAAATATATCATAAACGAGGTAATTCTAATTGGGCTGACAATGCTCCCATGAAAAGCAACAATCATGGCATGAGAAAACTTTTTTCCTGGTCTTGGTCATGAGGTTCAATGTACTCCAGAATACATAAAACTAATGTAGCCCTAGTTAGCCTCTCAGAGCTTGAAAGTAACCCTCTTTTGCTGAAGAAGACAGCCACACACTGTCCAGACCTCCAACAGTTTGAGCTGTATTTGACCTGAATGCCTCCTCGCTAAAGTCAGGGAATATAGTGGGAAAAGGAACAGGAAGATTCTAAGGGCCAAAGGCCAGAAGTCAACTGTGAGATTATGTCTCCTAGAATTATAGAATAAGTATATTCACGATGTCTTAATATTATGACTACCTGAATAAGAAACAGTGACAAGTAGACATGAATTTGTCGAAGGATGAGATCCCCTAGTGCCCCACACCTAATCATATAGACAACTAAAGACTGGTAAGAGAGAGAAATAGTCTTTCCCAGGAATGAGATCCCTAATCTTTTATTCAATAGCATGAGGTCAGTCCCAAACCATAATAAATAGACCTAGCAGGCTGTATTTGCATATTTATGTCATATATATTTACATGTGTAACAGTAATAATCAAACAAATGATATCATGTATTTGAAAGTGAAAGAAGGGAGTACATGAGAGATGTTGAAAGGAAGGGCATGGGTGACTTCGAAGGTGAAAAGGAAGGAAGAAATGATTTAATTATATTTTAAATACATTTAAAATTTAGAGAAAACCAGAAACTGTTTTTTACAGTTCTCGGGGATGGGATGTTTTGAGCAAGTGTTGGAAGCTGATAAAGTCTCTTTGCTTGGCAAGCAGACAGCTGTTATTGCACTGGATGAACAACTGAACGCAAGTTCTCTCATGTTCCTAAAGTGGAAGAATATTTCTGTGGTATCCTCTTGGATCACTATATCCCTGTGAGTTCCACAATCATGTCACCCATGAGTGTCATAATCATGTCCTCATGATTATTGCAACATGTCTCTCTATTGAGTATCATAATCATATCCCCTTTGAACACCACAATCATGTCACTCGTTGTGAGTACCACAATCATGTCACCCATGAGTGTCATAATCATGTCTTCATGATTATTACAACATGTCTCTCTATTGAGTATCATAATCATACCCCCTTTGAACACCACAATCATGTCACTCCTTGTGAGTACCACAATCATGCTTGCATGCTGAGTATCACAATCATGAGTCCCCATGAGTATCACAGTTGTTTATTCCTGTGAGTATCACAATCATGTGCCACACCTATGAGTATCACAATCATGCTCTACCACTAGTATCAACATTATGGGCTCTCTAATCTTAAGCAATTCTCAAAGGCCTGTCTCAAATGTCGTCACATTTGGAGTGAAGGTTTCAGAAAATGAACCACAGCAATTACCAGTAGAACATTTTCTTCATAAAGGTACCATACTAGCATTCATGTCTTGACAGTAAGTGACAGTTGTCGAACTGGATATAAAGCATACTCTACAGGATGGAAAGCATGCCAGGTACTAGAAACATAGTCAGCTTCCCAGGTCAGCAGATGGGTAAAATTCATGCAGTATCAACTCTATGGGGAAAAAGATTTTCAGTTCTGTATGTGCGTACCTGTATTTGGTATGTGTGTGTGTAACTGTGTGTAGATTTTATGTGGTAAAATAGTGTAACTATTTTTACGTGAATAATAATCCAAACTTTCTGAAAAGGAAACCCACACCTAGCACCACTATCAGGGCAAAAAATGTAATTAAGCAGGTCATAGGTTCCAAGAGGAATCAATACTAATATAACATTATTCCACAGATTAGCACATGCACGTTGCTCAGCATTTTTAAAAACTCAGTTCACCTGTGTATTTTCTTGAGTATTTCTTATGTTTACCAATATCCTCTGCAATAGGCAAATTAGCTAATATTTTTTTGCAGGTGGTAATAGAGAAGCAAAGTACAGAGAGAAAGACTGGAGTTTCTAACCCTAAATGAGAAATCTGTGTCACACTCATTTCTCTTTTGTTTCGGAGATTGTCTGAGAAGAAGAGGTAAAGAAAGATGGTAAGAGCCCAAAGCAGTGGACTACTAGAGCAAAGCAGTATTTACTGGAAATAATGTGGCAGCTGCATATGGGAGCTCACAATGGTTGTCACAGCATGTACAAAAGATCAATCCATAAAAAGAAATCCAGAATGTAGAGAGTACATGAGCAAAAAAGCCCAAACATATCTGATAAACTATTGGCAATTGAAAGCTCCGGCACAGTGAGTAGACATGCAACAGTAAAAATAAAAGTATTGTGTGAAAATAAGATTCTGAATTGACTTTATATGTATTGGAGTGGGGACATTTAATGAATGAATGGTGGGTGTTTGGAGTCATATATAGAAGTAACAAATTAGTAAGAGGGACAATTAACTTCATAATGTTACATTACAGTTGGAGACAGCAGTTAACACATATAGGAAGATGTTAAGGATACCATTAACAAGATAGTGACAGATACAATTATTGATGTGTGGATGTATGTGGGAATTAGAATGTTCTTTGCTTAGTTCTAACTGCTTATAAAAGCATGGAAGTAATGGAACCTCGGGATCAATAGTGTTCCGTGTGCCAACTTCGCAGTTTCTAAGTACAATTAGTCAATAATGGAACCAGGGATATTTGGAGAAATAGCTTGTTATAAGGTAGGACAAGATGAATATGTATTAGGAATATGGAGAGAGAGAGAGAGAGAGAGAGAGAGAGAGAGAGAGAGAGAGAGAGA
>LOJH01031352.1:0-15209 GCA_001685095.1 Ellobius talpinus
TATATTTTGGAGATCAGACCTTTGTCTGATGCGGGGTTGGTGAAGATCTTCTCCCAATCAGTAGGTTGTGCTAGGCAACTTGTAAAAAGCTGGGTGCACCATCATTCTCTCTCTGCACACCGATTCACCAGGCCTGTACATGCCCCCCTCTAATAAACTCCTAAGCAGGTTTGTTGCATGTTCCATGTTTCCTTCTCACTTGTGCCAGGTAATTTCACCTTCTATGAGCAATGTGATAATTTTTTTGTTCTACCAAAAACGATCAAGCTTAGTTTTTATTCAAATATAATTCCAGTGTATCCAGGTACAAAGAATGAAAGGTCAGATCTAGCCTGAACTCATTTTGTATGCATACACACCAAGACAGAACTGTGTCTTCAAGTAAAGCTTTAGGGAGAATCCCCTATTTACCATCACATATCTTTGCATACCTGGGCATACATGTGATTGAAATCAGATGCATTGTGTGTGCTGGATAGTTTTACATCAATTTGACACAAGCTAAAGTCATCTGAGAGGAAGGAACCTCAATTAAGGAAATGCCTCCATGGCCTAGTGTTGGTACACACCTTTAATCCCAGCAGCACTCAGGAGGCAGAGGTAAGTGAATCTCTAAGATCAAGACCAGCCTGGTCTACAGAGTGTGTAGACCAGGGCTGCCAGAGCTACACAGAGAAACCTTGTCTCAAAAAACAAAACAAAACAAAACAAACAAACAAAAAGAAATCTTCATAAGACCAGGCTGTAGGCCAGTCTGGAGAGTATTTTCTTAATTAGTGATTGATAGGGAAGGACTCATTGTGGGTGGTGCCATCCCTGGGCTTGTGGTTCTGGGTTCTATGAGAAACAGGCTGAACAAGTCATGAGGAACAAGCCAGTAAGCAGCACCCCTCCATGGACTCCGAATCAGCTCCAGCCTCCACATTTCAAGTTCCTGTCCTGACTTAATTTAATGATGAATAGTAATTTGGAAGTATAAGCCAAATAAACCCTATCCTCACCAACTTGCTTTTTGGTCATGGTGTTTTGTCACAGCAATAGAAACCCTAACTAAGGCATTATGGGAAAGTACATTTACATCAGAAAAACAATTATGTGACTAATCTATCCATCAGAATAGAGAGCTGCTGGTGTTACACCCCTTTAATAAATAATCCCCTCCTTTTGAACTGCATCAAAGGCTGCCTCAAACAATAACCAAGGCCTTGAGTACTTTCTCAAGCATGTGACCCACTGTCAATATTGATGGTGTATTTCTTTCTGATCTGTATTATTGGTTTGCTTTGGGATAAAGTTTCTTTTCAGTATGAGCCCTTATCTCAGTCCTTTGAACAGGCCAGCAACTGAGATCCTGGCTCTGACCACAGGCCATATAATGATAGCGTCTTTGGTTGTGGAATCAAATAGAACAAACTGAGCTTTGTGAGGATAGAAGTGATCTTGAGCTTCTGGTAAGACAGTTCAAACAAGTTAGCCACTCGGACTGCTGGTACATACTTGTTCCTTGAATGATCTGAACAATCCCTTTATCAGAGTCTAGATATGATGTTATGATCATCCAGAACTTAAGTCATTACAAAAGTATGCTTTTCTTGCCATTGCTGCTTATAAGGCCTTTAAGTTATTGAAATACATGTGTTTCTGCCTAGAAAATTCACTCGCCACTATTTTTCTCAAGGTATGGGTAATATGGCAAATTGAATGTTTGAAGATTGCTCTCTGAGGGAACAGATCAAAGTTCTTTTCTTCTGTGATGGTGGGTGGGTGTGACAACGCAGGGTTAATGTCTGTTCTTTCACCCTTCTGAACAGAACTCCTGGATTTCAGTTCAGCACGAGAACTGATAATGTCTCACACTGTCTCTCAACTTATGATGTGACTAAATTCATGGCAATGGGTATGGAAGGAGAGATCTAAATTGCTAGGTTCTTTTTTTTAAGAATAAACTAATATCCCTTTCTTCCTGATTTTTTATGCCCTCCCACCAGTTGGCATGTGATTGCTAAGGTCAACTATCTTTCACCAAAGCAGAAGAAGGCCAACACACTTGGGTGGAAAAACAAGAATGTAGAAAGAATGTGGAGTAATGAATACAGAGGAGCTCTGGACTGCTTATATACAGAACCATTACACTGAAGAGGAGTTAAGTGTCCTGTTTAAACTATGGTTATTCTTAGAGCCTAGTTCAGTGGCTCATTACTACAATGGGTGATTCAAAAACACTTTAGGTTCCTATAGTGTTAGTCGAGTGATATAAACAAGACAAGAAACATACTTTTAAAGATATTTAATGATCTGTTTTTCAAATCAGCACAAAAATTTCAATACAAAATTGATTTGCCATTAAGTCTCAAATCTATTCATAGAAACTCAAACAAGTTACCAGTCTTTTCATCATTCTTTGTTTCTGTAAAATGTTTGAGGACAATTATCCTCTACAGACATTTTTTCCCCTGTGGGATGTCATACTACTTTAAAACTCTGTGTTTAAATAAGAACAATGCCAGTTTGGTCCATTTCACATGGAAAAGCTCTAGTTAATTTTGAATTAAATAGGGATCATTAGTGCCCTAGACTGTAGAACATGTAGTTGTTTCACCTGCTTTCACACTAATGTGTTAACATGATGTACAGCACTCCAAAGGGAAACACGGGTACATAGATCATTACTTAAAACTCTTCTTTAAATTAAATGGAGTATCATTTAGCTCTGATATTAGCACCATGGTAGAATATACAGTATCCGGCATAGATTTTGCTCCTCCTCCATTTAAAAGTTTAGAAGCATATGCCTGATATATGATAACACACACGTGCACACACACATACACACATGCACACACACGCACACACACATATAGGCAATTGAGTAACAACCAATAAATAAGTTGGAAAATATCTCAAAAAGTGAAATTTTGTTTAACTTAAGAGATAATTTCTACCTTTCTTTGTGGAGACTAAAATACCATACATGTACAGATAAGAGCAACTTTATGATGCGTCTGGCCCAACTGTCCTTCAAATCATTTCAATGTAGCATTTAACAGAGATCCCAGGGACCCCTGTGACTTCCAGTCACTAACTACAAGCCAGTGTCCTCAGGAGCAACCCAAAAGGACAGCTATCCACAGAAATGCTGCTTACTTTGCAAGTGAAGGCTAGGTAGGACTCCTTTCGGATGAGAAAGTGCTTTGTACAATGAACAGTGAATGAGAAACCTTGTGCTAATGAACTCATTTGTCTTAAAATTTGAGAAAAATGGAGCCTGTGTATCATAAAAGGAAAAGACAAATATTAAGCCAGGATAAGAAAATTTGTGGTGGTAAAATAATTCAGATGTGGAATAGCCCATGTTTTATACTGTATTTATTTGTGTCTTTTCCAATCTATGTCTATCTCTTCAATTCCTGACTCTTAAATTCCGAGGAAAGGAGATTGGATCATCGTTGCAGCCCCACACTTATTATTTCCCCAAACAACTAACAGCAAATGAACAGGAAACTTTCAACTGTTTGTGTTTTGAGCAGTGCCCAAAGAATCTAGTATGTGCCTTAGTGAGAATCTGAAACATTTCTTTCTCCTTTCAAACCTGTTTCGGCTGTGGTGCTGAGTGAGGTGACATAATAGGCATGGGCTCCCCGTGCTTTGTGACATTCCAGCTACCTCTTCCAAAGGCTGATGTTAAAGAAATGGTCATTTCCCTACAATTTTAGTCACTATAGCTGGAAGCAACACATCTGCTATTAAATATCAAACCTTTTAATTACTATTTTAAAATTAATTATTTTCACATATAATTCTAACCTTTTTTCCCCAAATTAAAAAAAAGGCTTAGATTTTGGCAATTGACTTTGGAACCTCATAACATAAATCATATTTTTAAAATTCATAGTTACTGGGAAAAAACACAGCTACTAAAACATGTATAGACAAATTGAAACCTTACTACCATTGGTTGTATGGGCAAATTAGGGGGATTGTTTTAATGTACGTAAACATAACTGATAATTACTTTTAATTATAAAAATTCACAAAGTTATTTGAGGAAGGCTTTTTAAAAAAATCTGTTTATATTGTTTAGGCTATATTATAAATTACAGGAAGGAAGAAGACAAAAGAAAAGAAAAAGAAAATTGGGTTCCAGAAAAATGCCAAACTGAAACTCTTTAGGTGAGTTAATGCGTTAACGTCTCTGAGCTAAATTCTGAACCCTGTGCACTCTGCCCTATATCACACAGTAGAATCTCACCCAGTGTTCGACAAATAGAGTGCTGAGCAAATATGCGATGGGCCATCGGCACACCTGCTCCTCTGGGGGAGACCACAAACACACAATTCTGACTAGGTAGTCCCGCAGCTAAAAGCACAGCCCCTGACATGGAGAAATAGCCTTTGGACTAGAGAGTACCATGGTCTTGGCACTGCAGAACAACTCTCCAACATCCCACAGCAAAATATCTGCACAGATAGAGAGGAAATTATGCAAATAAATACAGTATGTAACTGTCACCAGGAACCTCTCAAGGCATATTCAAAAATACTTTTTTCAAGGGAGCACAAGGAATGAGTGACTTTCATTAGCTATGATCATCCAGACTGACATATTTTGACTGATTTGAATAAGCAGGTTATGCAATCATATAACGTGCAACAGCTAATATGAGTCCAGTGGGTACAACACAAATGTCTGTACTTGATCCATAAATCTGTCCCATCATTCTGTTACAATCTGCTGTGCACAGTATTAAACATGCATCTTAGTTTTTATTTGTACATGATGGTCTAAACTTTTGCTTAAAAACAACTTTCCAACTATTTAAGTGTTTTGAAGCATTGTTTATAATTGGATTTTTTGATGTGTCATTTTCTTTTATTCTATTAAATCTCTTTTTCTTTCTGTTTTTTCTCTTTTTCTTTTTTTTACATGGGATACAATAAATATCCTGAAAAGGAGGAGTGAACATATTGCCCGGCGTACAGTCCGGCCGCCTGTTCTGAGGGCATTTGGAGGAACACCCGGTCTCCGGGCCGGAGGAGCAGTACTGCACTCCCAGAAGCCTGGTCCAGAAAGCCCTTCTTGTACTCGTCGTATGTGTACATCATGGGCTCGTTGTTCTTGAAGAGAGCAACCCACACGTTGCCTCCCTTGCAATGAACATGGTAAGCAAAGTAGTAGACACCCGGGACTTCACAGGTGAAGATGCCCGTCTGCGGGTTGTAGTTCTGTCTGCCGTTGTAGAGCAGCTTGTCAAACTTTACTGGGGCCCCCACTGGTGGGAAAGGTGCAGTCAGCTCTGCAGTAAACGCAGGCATCTCATAGGCTGGCCCACCGTTCTTGCCCTTCTTGCCCGCATAGGCATGTGGAGGTTTCACTCCATCAATTCCTAGTCCCATATCTGGCAGATATTCTCCCTGGGGTGGTGGTGTAGGGGGCATCACAGCTGGGGGTCCTGGGGGCCCTGGAGGGCCTGGGGGCCCAGGAAGACCAGGCTGGCCCTGAGGCCCAAGGGCACCAGGTTTCCCGGGGGGACCGTGAAGGCCTGCCACTCCTGGTTTTCCTACACCGGGAAATCCCGGGGGGCCTGGGAGGCCTGGTTCTCCCTTGGGGCCCGGAATCCCAGGTGGTCCAATAGGGCCACTAGGTCCTACAATCCCTGGAATGCCTGGAGGCCCCTGTAAACCCTGATCCCCGGGTATGCCTGGTTCTCCCTTGGGTCCAAGCAGCCCCGGAACTCCAGGAAGCCCTGGCAACCCTTTGTGACCAGCTTCCCCCTTGGGTCCAATAGGACCAGGCAAACCCCTCATGCCAGGGGGACCTACTTCACCAAGAAAACCTGGCTTCCCAGGGAAGCCTTGGAGGCCTGGCTCACCCTTGGGACCTGGTGGACCCTGTGGTCCTGCCACCCCACCTTCTCCTTTGGGTCCAGGGAAACCAATAGCACCTGGAGGGCCCATGGGACCTGGCATTCCAGGTAGGCCTGGTTCTCCAGGAGGACCTCCCACTCCAGGAGCACCTACTGGTCCTTTTTCCCCTCTTGGTCCGAGAGCCCCAGGAACACCCCCGATGCCCCTGTCCCCTTTGGGTCCTGGGAAGCCTGGCTTTCCAACCCCTGGGAGGCCTGGGGGTCCAGGCAACCCTGGCAGTCCTTGCTCCCCTTTACCACCTGGAAATCCTGGCTGGCCAGGGATCCCATCCTGGCCCGGTTTTCCAACTCCAGGCATTCCAGGAGGTCCTTGAACTCCTGGCACACCAATAAGGCCTTGTGGTCCAGGTTCCCCTGGAGGGCCTGGCTTCCCCAGGGGACCCTGGGGTCCAGGAAAGCCTGTCACTCCTGGTTTTCCTACTCCTGGCAGCCCAACTGGGCCAGGAGGGCCATGCATACCTGGAGGACCCTTCAGACCCGGCAAGCCTGGCATCCCGAAGCCCTTCTCTCCTTTGGGACCCTGAAGACCCGGAGGTCCTGGTGGTCCTTTGGGCCCTCTTTCACCTTTTGCCCCAGGTTGCCCTGGTAACCCTGGCCCACCCGGTTTCCCGATGCCAGGAAGTCCATGAGGTCCTGGAGGTCCTTGTGGTCCTGGGATTCCCATAGGCCCGACTTCCCCTTTGGGTCCAATTTCACCTTTTGCTCCAGGCATTCCCATGGCTCCTGGCTTTCCAGGCATCCCAGGCATACCCGGCTTTCCAATTCCTGGATATCCCTGTGGCCCTGGTTTTCCTTTGATTCCAGGCATTCCATGACCTGGCAAACCTGGTGGCCCAGGTGGTCCTCTTGGTCCAGGTTCTCCACGGGGACCTTGTTCTCCTCGCAAACTGGCTAAAGGTATTTCTCCTGGAAAAGTAGAGAAAGGAGCAGGGGAGAATGGTTATCCCGTATTTGAAAGAAGTAATAGTAGTCATTTAATTTGGACACTTTTGCCTATTATGTATCAAAAGGGAAGACTAGAGATAATATGCTCATCTTCCCAAGCCTTCTCCTGTATGTACCAGGATTTTAAGGAAAATCAAGCTTCCAGGTTCTGCAATGTGTCTGAGTTGTTGAGGAAACTCTTATATTCAGATGCTTGTATCAGCACTGATTAAAATTTAAAAGCTGAAAAATAATCAAACAAAAATTTTCCACATGCAAAAGTTGAAGATACCATACTGTGTTCATACAGAATTTGGGAAGGTTGGAGTTATGCAATAAAAGGAACAACAACAACAATAGATTGCCATTGAGCCCACATGGCAAAAATATGGTATTTTCAGCTCATTTGTTTAAGGGACACATTTGTGTGTATTTTAGAGAATGCTGGAGTCATACTCTGTTTTTATTTTTTAAACTGTTCTACTTGAACTTATATTGTATTTTTCCATGATTGTCTTGTTAATTGAGAGATTTCATTATAAATTGACAAGTTGCATGGTGTGCTTATGGGTTTCAAAGTATACAATTTATTAATAAAACATGGAATAATTAAACCATCTAATCAGCATTTCCATCCCCTTACATACTTACTTTTGTGGATACAGCATTTGAAGTTATTATTAGTTTTAAATATATGTTACTAAATATATTTACCACATTTGGTAATAGAACTAAAAATAAAAAAATCAAAATCATATTCTTCCTGCCTGCCTGAGGCTTTGAACCTCTTGACCATTGTCTTCTCCATCCATTCCTCTTCTCAACTCCTTATACCTCTTAGCATCTGCTATAATAACGACCAACATTCTCGTCTCTGCTTCTATGCATTGACATGTTAGTCAGACCCATGGTGCATGTCTATCTGTGCCCGGCTGGCTTGTATTATTTTTAATTTAATAATGCAGGGCTAAATGATGTTTCCTTATGTGCTGAAATATGGGTGATGAAAATCACTTTGCCATGGACCCAGGAAAAAGGAAAAGTTTTTATTTCATGTGTAGTTTGACAACATTTCTCTACATCTGTCTTCAAGACCCAATAGATTTGCTTAGTGTCTTTGACATGCTATAAGGTTTCTCAAGCCTCAAATATACGATTTTGAAGAAATTACTTCTCTTAGAAATTTAGGTTTAATGAGCATGCAGTTTAGACTAGGAGAGAATCTTGATTTAGAAAGAGGAGACCTTGTTTATCTTTCTGGCCTAGGCATGAGGTCTTGACTAGGTCACTTAAGCTGTCAGCATCACTGACTTCCTATTGACTATAGCCAGAATAACACAGCCACATACTAGAGAATAGATGGGGCAACCCTCATACCTTGCTACTGAAATACAAAGCACATGTGAGAGTATGCTGTGCTTTGCAGACAAATAGCTCTGGATATTCCATGCTCCTGGGAGAAGTGGGGGAATGGAGACAAGAAATATGTGCTTCCAAAGTCTTCTTTCAGCTATAAGTAGCCTGTAAATCTGATCATTGTGCTATCTGTAGAACTACTGCCAGGAAACAAAAGAGAATCTTAGAAGCCATATTCTTCCCAGATAGGAGTAATCATCTGAATAGGTACAAGAGGCACCAGAAGCCAGGCAGGCCATGCAAAAAGGGAGGGGGAAAAAGACCTGGAACAGGCCTCTCTCAACGTTCCTAATGCTGTAACCTTTTAATACAGTTCCCCATCTGTAAAATGTTATTTCATAACTGTAATTTTGCTACTGTTACGAATTATAATGTAAGTATCTGCATGTTCTGATGATCTTAGGTAACCCATGTGAAAGGGTTGTTCTACACCCAAGGGGGTTATGACCCCCAGGTTAAGAACCTAGATGACTCCCTAAAAGGTATACCAGCTCCTGGAGAGTAAAAGTATGAGGAATACTTACATTAACACACACTAGTAAGCAAACTGTAGTCAAGGGAAAATCTGAGGACCTCCTAATATATATTGACACTACATGTCGTGGAGCCCAGGGTGGCCTTGTATTTGTGATCCTTCTGCCACAGCCTCCTGACTACAGATATATGCCACCACTCTGAAGTATCACATCTTATTGGTCTGGGATCCCTGATGTTTATTTAGCACAGTGCCTGGAGCACATTCCCTTCCACCTGAGCATCTGGAATGACTAACAGCTACAGTCACACAAAACCCCTCAATGCTTTAGTGCTAACTCAGCGCCATTTACCTTATGCCACTGATTCTCTCAACAATCTTATTTTAAAGACCAGGGGAGTGAATGAATAGTTTCCTCTGATTTCTGGGTTCTAGGCAGCTAGGCTTCTTCATGTCCTCTATATCCTTCATGGCAATTGCTACTCTAGGGTTCCCATTTCCCCCACACATGCTATGTTTCTAAGAACTCCAGATAAGCAAGCTGAATTTACAGGAAAGTATCTCACAGCAATGGGTACTTTGTAGGTGTAATTGACCTATTATATAGTCATAGGAGGTGATGGGAAAATTTTCTGTGCATTTTAGCTTCCTAATGGCTTATTGATGGACTTGTGTACTTCTGAGCAGTACTGAAAACTCTTACATGTAGCACCTAGTTTGTGAAATGCTTTTATTTGAGTTTTCTTTTATATAAGTTCTCCAAAATATTGTTTTTTTGACTTGGAAGAGTGACTTGTTACTCTTCTTTAACCCCGTAGTTTTATCCTTCTGCTTCTTGAACTCCCCGCATCTGCTCAGAGTCTAAGCCCCAACCAAGTACTCAGTAGAGAGCTGGTGAATGTTTAAAGAAATTAATAATATGTTTAAGGATAGACTCTGGTTAAATATGCCCTGTTCAATCTTATGTTAGCTAAAATATTAAAACAAATTATAACTTTAACTTTTTATTAATGATGAGGATCAAACCCCTGTAATAATTTTTATTTTTAAATTAAAATATAATTACATCATTTTCCCTTTACTTTCTTCCCTCCAGCCCCTTCCATGTGCTCCCCATCCCTCTCAAACTCATGGCTTCTTTTCCTTTACTTATGGCTGTGCACGCACATGGGTGCATGTGTGTATGTGTGTGTGTGTAGTGCATAAATACATAAGTAAAACCTGAGTCTATTTATTGTTGCTTTTATGTGTATGATTTCATGGTTGACCACTTGGAATTGCATAACCTGACCTGAAGGCCCTTTCCCTGTATCTTTCTTTAAATTTGAACTTTGCAAGAACTGCATGTGATTCACAGCAATAACAAATTTAAAAATAAGTCTCTGAATTTCATTTTTCCCTCTCAGCTTTTATAGTTTAGGATTCTGTAGCACTGCTATTTTGAAGCTGTGTAATATGATGTTACCTTTGCCTTTCTTGGGTACCACCTCCTTGCCCATTCTTGGCATAGGTTGGATTTCCTTCATATACTGCGGTAGGTGTGGGTACTCTTTGCCATACTGCATGTGAGGCATCTCCTTGCCCATGGAAAGGCCATCTTTGCCCAAAGGCATGTGAGGTACTTGCTGGCCCAGCGGCTGGTATTGTGGAATTTGCGGTGGTATCTGAGGAGGAATTTGAGGTGGCAGCGGCTTGATTCCATAGTAGGCACCAGCCTGAGCGAGCCTGACAGAGCTCAGTGAAATGGTGAGCAGCACTCCCAGCAGCTGTTGGGGCCTGGGTGGCACAGCCATCACCTGCAGAAAAAGGAACACACCGACACAGTGAGGACCTGCAGGCCAAGAGACTGCTGTCTGCTTAGAGACAGAAGATTATGGAAAGTGGGCAAATCCACAGTCTTCATTGCCAGAACTTTATAGGAGGAAGGACGATGAAATGACGATGCTAGCTTTTAATTAGAATGAGAACAAATGCCACAGGAGTCAGGTCAGTAAAATGAAGGCAATTAGTGGAATGTAGTCTAGAGATTGCTAGTGTCTCCAAACACGAATTCTGCAATTTCCCCATAATGTCAGAAAACCCAGCTTTTAGCTTGGAATAGAGAAACTCAGAATAAAGACTTCCAGATGATTTTGCCAACTTTTGCCAAATTTTTCCAATTAAATACAGTTTTAATAGATGCTACTGCTACTTTCTAGAAGGCTCCTTGGAAGAAGTGAGAATGCTCCTCCCTCTCTTCCTCCTTGCTGGCTGGATTGATAATATATTTATTGCCTGGAAATGAACCAGAGCCCTTGGGACCATGTCATAAAAATCTATGTATTGGGGATTGTAGAGCAACAAACTTGAGCCCTGGTTGACCATGGAGGAGCTACATCCATCCTTAAATTTAGAAGAGAGAGAAATTGGGTTTTATCTCTTTAACACTTTGACTCAGACATTTCTAGCCTTACTCAATAGGACAGTAATGGGTTTCTAACTGCAAACAGTTAAAAATGTCTGGTCTATGACAAGAGCAGAGATTGCTCATCTGCTAGATGCTTTCCTGGATGCTTTGACATGACATAAATACATATAAATATGAATGTACAATAAGTATAAAAACAACACCAAAAACTACAGAGAAAGGACATTCCATTTGACAGTGCCAGGCAGTCATTTTAAAAATCACTGTCGTAATTATGTACTTTTTTCTTCTATTTGAATACTATGAAGTGATTCGTTCAAAATTTGGCTAGCTGGAGCCAGAGTCCATTAAAGTTTATCTTTGAAGTTTTATGAAAGAAAGGAAGTTTATAAGGCAAATTAGTTGTATAAATAAGACAGAGAGCGATGTCTGACTATTCACAAGAACAAACTGTTTCTATTTAATGGTGCTCTTTGCAAGTCAACAGTTAATAGAATAAATATAAATGGGAGCTTATCTGCTTATAAAGACCAGATTGAGAAGACTTCTACTTGGTAACACCCTAGGGTGGAGACCAAACAGCCCAGGGACATGCAATGTGCACTAATGGACATGAGGGGGCAGGCACAGCACACTTGGATGTCTGTTTAGTGTCCCCTCCCCCACCACTGAGGAACCTGTATTGGTCCTGAGTTGGTGTTGTACTATAACCTTATTAAAATACTAATTTCAAAATAGAGTGTCATAATGCTGGAGAATGAGAAGTAGCAAGAGCCTCACAGTCATTGTTAATGTAACTATGTCCTGGAACATCTCAAAAAGACTTGTGTACAACTAATTTAACTTCTGTTTCCATGGAAGTTTTTCTTTGCAATTAACTATCTAACTAACTTAATTCTAGATTACGATGTTCGGCTTCTGCATTGAATTTGTGCCATCCAATTCAAGGGTAATGCCAGGTATCTGAACAGAATACAGAAGGTTTAGTTAATAAAACAAAAGAAGACAAAAACGAAGCAAAACAAAAATCAAAAACCAGAACTAAGAAAATATTTAATGTGAATCCCTATCAGAAAATTTATTGCTTTCTCGTTTTTCTAAATATACAAATTAATCATTTCTTTCCTTCAGGGAATAAATGAAGTACATGAGTCATTAAAATGATTTATAAAGCATTCTCTGTGATACAATCAGCACAGTTGCAAGGAAGAGCTGTTTACTTTAATGTCTGAGTCAGACATGGACTGGTGAGAGGAGTTAGATATTATTGTTATCTTCTGCCCCTCTAAATGATTAAGTGGTTATTAGAAGCCATTTGGAAAGAACCATGAAATGAGTACGGTTTATTTTTAATATTAAATTATTTTAGGTTTAAAAGAACATCTGCTGTAAAAAAAGCACACCATAATTTAGTAAATTCCTATCAGAAACAGTGCTAGGCCCATCTGAGAAATACAAGGTTGAATATAATATAATCACTGAGTCCAGGCCTCAGGGAGCTACACTGGGAATGATGACAGAGGTGCATACCTTTAAGGAGTAGCAATGCACATTGGAAAAAGAATAAATTTTCCATCAACTTTAGTTTTTAAGTCCCCTATTTTTGAAGCAGTGACTTTTCTCATTGCTCTTCCATGTTTTTTCCCCAGAGTTAGTTTACAAATATGCAATACAACATAAACTTCTTTAAAACTCAAATACAGCATACTATACACCCTACTGCTTTCACCTTCTGAGATAGGTACTTCAACCTTATTTTTTGTCTAGATATTAGTAGCTAAGCAAACCCCTTCCATATCTTCACTTGTTAAAAAAAATAGGTCTTAGTTTTATTTGAAATTCTGCTTGATTTTAATATTCAGTGTCTTTAGGTACTCATTAGAAAGCTGAACATGTTAATTCACACCAGAAATATATGGCAATACCTGGTAACATAGATGCTAGGACTTCATTAGGATGTAATTCTATCCTTCAGGGTGAATGAACTACATTTTTAAACCTTAGTAATAGACTTGCATGCTTGCCATCACCTTTCCAGTAACTTCGCTGATGTGGTAGTTTACACTTAAATAATCTTTAAACTGGGACACACTTGTGAAATGCTGGAAAACTAGAAGGCAAAATAATGCTTAAAAGACCAGTAAATCCCCAGGACTCAGCAGGACCGAGTTTCCTTCCACCAGGTCCTCTCAGAGGCTTGGCCTTTCTCTCAAACCATTTCATCCAGTCAGCCTTCTATCATTTCTCTGGCTTTTTATTTAAGTAAACTTTGCTCAGTTTTAACTTGAATATTTATGGAAGGGCCCTGGTTAGAATTTATTGCCAGACTTATCCTTACTAATTTCCTTGTGGTCCCTGAAGATGGTTTTGGTGGTCAACGGGTGTGGTGGCTCTCTCATATAACTCAAAGAACACCGGATTTGCTGCCATATACAAACACCTACAGGGAAGAAATAGCTGAGAACCCCTGTTGGGCAGCAATGGCGGTGGGTTTCCTTGCCTCTCTTCCTTTTCTGAGAATGGAAAGCACAATAATATGCTGTGAGTTTTCTTTGCTAATTTCCTTGCTATTTTTTCTTTTATGATTTATGTGTATGTGTGTGCATGTGTAATTGTGCATACATGAAAATAAGAATATCTAATTGGGTAGACATTGCATCTTTGCCGGCTAGGTGAACTAAGTGAAGGCTCTCATTCCCTTTGAGACATATACTCTAGGACTCAAAAAAATCTATGTTTGACTTTTAGCTCAGCAATTCTCCATACTTAATACTTGAGCAGTCCCTTATCTTCACTGAGTCTCAGTTTCCTCACGTATGACACAAAAAATGGAATCTCTGCCTACTTCTCAGAGCTGCTGCAAATAATAATACAAATACTTTGTAAACTGAAAGTCACTGTTTAAATTAAGTTATTATTACTAATGGAGCACAACCAAAGAGACAAATCAAAACCAACTGGAATGCCAAAGACTTTCAAAGGAGGATACTAGCCAAAGTAAATGAGAGGTTAATTGCAATATTGATAAACCTAATGTGAATAAAGCAACAATAGTCATTAAAATATGTTCAAATATGCCAAAAAAGAATAGTTAAACTAAGGCTGTCATTTATTCTGGTGTCAGATTTACCAATACTCATCACTTTGAATAGCCTCCTGGATATTTCTTGTAGTTGGACAAGGTTGGAATGAGTTTGAGTTTTCTCATGTGATCTGTAATGTACACATAATACTACCATGATAGGTATTATTTTAGATGATTTAAGCATATTTTTTGTACATTGATCCTCATGAGATTTGGCGTTGCTGTACCAAAGAGTATTTTGTATTTAACCTTCAGTCTTAGCTTTGTATCTAACTTAATCTTGTGGATATAGGTGTGTTTATGGTGTGATGGGGACAAGCCACACTTATCTGCCAGTCTTCTAGGCCTTCTTGTTCTGATATGGGTTTCTCAAGAGCCTTAGATGTATCCTCCTTGAAGAAAGTGGAATAAAGCAGAATATTCTCCCATTATTTCCCAGAATTGCTTTTTTGTATATCTTAAAGAAAATTATCTCTTTGCTGACAGTATACTGTCCAAACTAGACCAGCAAGAGCAAAAATAGGTGACTGCCAAACTTTGCCAGGACAATGTAGGCAAGTCCTTCAAAATTCCCTGATTCTCAAAAATGTTTGTCAGATTACTAGGCCTATAGGCCAAAGTTGGATGCCCCAATGTTATAGAAGAACCTAAGGTGACTGTCCAGGTAGCCAGCTGTTTCTGTCATCTCTTAAATTTGGAAATCACTTGCTCTGTACTTCCTGCTTACTCAGGTATTATTATATCTTTCTCAGGTCTTTGATGGGGTTGAAGACTAGATAGTTACAACTCTCCATAATCATGATAGAAAGGGTATGAAACTCTGGACTCCTCAGGAGAGGACAACTGGTGGAGTATTTTCTCTATCTTGCTAAATACAAATGGACTGGATATCGTGTAGGGCGCCGCTGTTGCCACGTGGCAATTAGCCTTCCTCATGCGTCATCCCAAGTGGCGCGTAGGGCGTATCTTGCGTCATTC
>LOJH01031357.1:0-12674 GCA_001685095.1 Ellobius talpinus
ACACACAGACAATATTGTATACATAATAAATAAATAAATATTAAAAAAATAAAATAAAATTTAAAATGTAACTTTGGCTCTCACACAATGACCTAGGTATCAGCTTATTACTTTATATTAATACTTTGGAGTATATGCTGGGTTTTTTTGGGGGGGGTCATTTTCTGTGTTTTTGCTTTGTTTCTTTGTTTAATACTGGGTTTCTCTATTGTATAGCCCTGGCTGTCCTGGAACTCCACTATGTAGACTAGGCTGGCCTCAAACTCAGGTATCTGCCTTCCTCTGCCTCCTGAGTGCTGGGATTAAAGGCATGCACCACCACACCTGGCCAAAGCTTTTTACCTGTAAGGAACAGAGGGGCATTAACAACTTTGTATCATTTTTGGATGTGACAGATTAGGCAGGAAATACTCAGTTTTTTTCAGGAAGTAATTTTTTTTCTGGATTAGCCAGGACTTCTCTATGCTCTATGTCCCTGCTAATGCAGAAGAAAGGCCCAGCAGGCACAAACTGCATTGGCGTGGTGCTTGTGAAGCGTGATTGTCACTCTTCCTCTCTGTGCCTTACCTTGACTAAACAGAGACAAAGCTGGTCCATCTCAGCTGAGTCAGCAATTTCTTCTCTGTGTGAACTTTCATTTAGGGAAACAGTCCACATTGTTTTCATCTTAGCTCATGTACTCCCTCTGCTGTGGACTGTGGTCACTGCCAGCTAGTCCTTCTCAAAGGCTGATGAGCAGGAGTGGACTTCTTTGCATATTCCATATGTCATGACTGCATAGCTGGTCAAAGTTCTGTAGCAACACGTGTACTCTGATGCAGTCTGCCCTGAGCAGCTAGCCCTCCCTTCATGTCTTGTCACAGAGGGCTGTTTTCACAAGTGCTACAAACAGGACTTGAAATCAGATGCCATGCTTTCTACTCTGAGCCCTGAGAGCAACAGTTTAGAGACAAGCAGCTGGATCACCTCTAAGGGATCAGTAAAGTGCTTACAGAGGTCTCCAGTTGAAACGGAGGTTTTATTCCCATTGTCTATTTTCTAAGGATTTAGGGCTCCATTTCACTCACAAGTCTATAGTTTAGAAACAAAATTAGAGTCAGCATTTGTTCTTTTGGTTTAGACCAGTGGTTCTCAACCTTCATAACACTGCAACCTTTTAATACAGTTCCTCATGTTGTGGTGACCCCACCAATAAAATTATTTTCATTTCTACCTCATAACTATAATTTTGCTATTGTAATGTAAACATCTGTGTTTTCCAATGGTCTTTGGCAACCCCTTTGACAAAAAGATCATTTGACCCCTGTGGGGTCATCACCCAGAGGTTGGGAACCACTGGACCAGATGAACCTGGCTACCTTCGCACCTTGTCTATAAGAAACACACTTTCTCAGGAGCTGGAGAAATAGTTTAGAGGTTAAGAGCACTGGCTACTCTTCCAGCGGTCTGGAGTTCAATTCCCATCACCCACATGGTGGCTCACAACCATCTATAATGAGATCTGTATGCCCTCTCTTGGCATGCAGGCATACATGCAGGTAGAACACTGTATATATAATAAATAACTCTAAAAAAAGAAAAAAGAAACACATTTCAGCCAGGCAATGGTGGCACATGCCTTAAACCCCGGCATTCAGGTGGATTTTTGATTTTGAGGCCAGCCTGGTCTATAGACTAAGTTGTCAGAACAGGGAGGCTAAGAAAGAGAAATACATTTTAAATCCTGTGGCATAAAAACACAGAACTACTGCCCTAGTTTGCTTTCTTTTGTTGTAATAAACACCATGACCAAAAGCAACTTAGGGAGGAAAGGGTTTATTTTAGCCTATAGGTTATATGCAGTTCATCATCAAGGGAAGTCAAGGAAGGAACTCAAGGTAAGAGCTTGAAGCAGAAACCCTGGGGGAAAGCTACTTCCTGGCTTGCTTCCAAGCTCCAATCAGCTACCTTTCTTATGCCACCTAGGCCCAGTTGCCCATTGGTAGTACACTGACAGTGGGCTGTACTCTCGTATGTCCATCAACAGTCAAGGAAATCCCACACATACATGCTCACGGGCCAATGTGATGTAACCAGTTCTTCAGTTAGGATCCCTCTTCCCAGGTGTATCAAGGTGACAACTAAAATTAGCCATCACAACTACCAAAGTTTATTTTTTTTAAAGTTTATGTATAACATAAAACATGTTGAAAAAAACTGCTTTCATATTCTGTCCTTTAGTAATCATAATTTATCATCTTTTTTAAAGCGTTAAATATATGTAACATTCAAAAAAATATCTCCTCATGAGGAAGCTGAGGCTCAGAGTTTGGCCTATAGGTAGTTATAAGGAGGAAGTTCAGCTAGGCCTGTCTGGTGAAAAGAAAAAGCCCTTTAAACATAAAGTGCATGATAATCTAAGAGATAGGAACGTAAAAGCACAGAACCCTGGTGTATTCAACTCAGTGTGTTCACTGTGCTAGCAGCCATCTGTTGTAGTCCATCAAGAAAGTCATGATGACACCTGCAGTATACTACCCAGCACCCATATCACCTCTGGAAGCTGCTGGTGGCAAAAATTTAAGAGCAGATGTATCAGGATCAGGTTTGGCTGCTTTTAAAAGCCCAATAACAGTGACTGTCATATAAAAGAAGTCTGGAGGACATCCCAAGGCTAACATGTGGCTGCACAGACATCAAGGCATGCAGGCTCCTACTGTTTCACTATTGGGGTTTAAAGCTCCTATCCTCAAAGTTAACTCAGGGTCTCATCACCCTTTTCATCTTAGCCACAACTTCAGAGCCACTGCATTTAGGCCTGTGAAGCTGGGAAATGCAGACATATTCGGGATGTGTCACATTACTACCATAAATAAAACTAAGGAGAATGTCTATTGAGTGGCCAGTAACTGTGGTTGATGCTCCTCACTGCCTATGTCTTACACCTTTTCAAACCATATAGGCAAACGACGAAAATCTAACCCCAAACCCCTTGTTCTGAGTGAAGCCAGAAAGCAGTTAATGATCTACAGACTACCTCAGGTCCTCCGGCTGCACCTTAAAAGATTCAGGTGAGCTTTGGGATGAGCTGCCTCGAGGGCTTGGGGAGGACAGATGTCTTTTTTTGGGGGGGGGTATGGGAAGGAGAAGCCTGTTCCTGTGGCGCCTTGCACTTGCTGTGGAGAGTCAATGGTTCTTGTCTAGTAAGAAAAGCTGATGTTGGAGCCAGCAGCCTGGGGTTCAGCCCTCTTGCCTTGTTTCGTTTCTAGTTTGCACCCAATGTCTGCCAATCCTCTCCTAGCCTTGTTTGGGCTTACACAAATTCATCCCAAGGATTCAGTATAAAAATAACAGTGAAAGGGGCAAGTAACAGACTATACAGAGGCCATGCATGAACTGTTTCTTAGGTTTTTTCAAAACAGGGCTTCTCTGTAGCTTTGGAGCCTGTCCTAGAACTCACTCTGCAGACCAGGCTGGCTTCAAAGTCACAGAGATCCTCCTACCTCTGCCTCCCAAGTGTTGGGATTAAAGGCATGTGCCACCACCGCCCAGCTCTGAACTGTTCTTTAGGGGTTTGTAGGTTCAAATACTCCATGGAACTGTCACAGCAGATATACACATGGATTAGCGGGGACAAAGGGAGATACAAAAGTTATTTCCTTAGCTTCTTGTTTAACTAGCTTACTGAGTAAGAAATTCATTCCATGTTCTAGGTGGTCTGGCCGTAATCATCGTGAGAAAATTGGGGTCCATGTCGTCTTTGACCAGGTATTAACCATGGAACCTTACTGCTGCGGGGACATGCTCTCCTCTCTTGACAAAGAGACCTTTGCCTATGATCTCTCCGCAGTGGTCATGCATCACGGGAAAGGGTTTGGCTCAGGACACTACACAGCCTATTGCTACAACACAGAGGGAGGTGCGTGCGCTTTACCCTGTAGGGTCGGGGACATGGAAAAGGGTTGGTTTATTCACACTGTATTGCTTTTCATTATTTCCATCCCCCTGGGTCAGCTAGGGACAAATCAGATGCATTAAGATTCAGTGAGAAGCATTATGAAAGTTGGGGTTTGGTAAGGATGTAAGGTTATGCTTAGGAATGAACAGAACTAACAGTATCTAAGTACTTAGATCTAGTGCTGGAGGTTAGCACAGTATCATCAGTAGTATTGATTACTGATGGAATTTCTGCAGACCTCAGCTTCCTTCTTGGTCATGCAAAAAGAATGGGGCCTTTGTAACTTCATGGTGATATGTTACAAATCTCTAGTCTCACTCAAATGACTCTGAGGACATCTGGGGCACTGTGGAGGCTTTAGCAGACAATAAAAAGACATAAAGGAAACAAGGACAGAATTGGTCTGTCAGTACTGAAGGCAAGAGGCTTTTTGTGATATGTGGGCTGAAAGGGATTACAGTGACCCGTAATCAGAAAGTGGCTCTGTCCCCTGCCCCCGCATTCTCTCCCCATCTCCTGGCAGCACCTGTCTAGAGATATAAACTAGCTTGTCATTTTCTCTTTCTCTCTTTTGATTTCCTAGGTTTTTGGGTCCACTGCAATGACTCAAAGCTGGATGTATGCAGTGTCGAGGATGTGTGCAAAACCCAAGCCTACATCCTTTTTTACACTCGAAGAACAGTTCAGGGCAGCAGCGCAAGACTCTCAGAAACCCAACTCCGAGCTCAGGTGCAGTCCAGCATCAAGGACGAAGGCAGAACATACACGCTCCCCTGACTGGGAGGCATGCATTAAAATGTCCTTACCTTTTTCCTCATGGGTAATAAGGCTTGCACAGTAACAGATCACTGGGCTTGCCTCCCTAAGCCTAAAGGAGAGAATGCCAGGTGATTCCTGCCCTGTCAAAAAATTGGTAGTCACTTTCTTTTGAAAACATTTGAAAATTCCCTCCTTTCATAAAACAAATCTAAAGGAGTAACTTCTATGAAGATTCTTTTGTCAGTTGCTTCTGGATAATTGAGGGATCTGGAGGGGGGTTGGGCAAGTGATCATCTTCCAGCCAGGAGAGCAGCCATGTCTGTCTTGTCTTCTCTCTGTCATGAGCCCCCTACTAATCAGGATCTTTCTGCAGCACTGCACAGAGCACATGAGGAGGGGCCCAGGGCTGGCAGCTGGTGGGAAAGATTGGTTCCAAAGTGGAAGGTAAAGTCACAGGATTTATCCCCACAGAAGAGGTGACCATCGAGGGTCACAGCTTGCTTGCAAGCTTCCTTTTTTAGGAGAGAAGTTGGAAAGTGGAGTGAGGGGCATGGAGCAGATCTCCCCATGCCAAATAGGAAGGCTTTTCAGAGCTAGGCTTCTCCTGAGCTGCTGCTGTCATCTCTCCACTGACTGGGAGACAAGGCCTAGCGGCCCTTTTCCCTTTGAAGAGGCAGTCATAGGAGGCACAGACCAACGCATGGTTGGTCTGCACATGTTAAGCCGGATGCTCCTGACTCTTCCAGTCCTGTAGCAGGACCCTGGCTCAGGTCTGGAACCAGCTCGTGGTTTGGGTCAGTGGTCAGAAGCCTTCCCAGAATTCGGGAAGGCGAGTGGTGATTGTCCCAGTGCCTGCTGCCCTAGGGTTTCACCTTGTGTGGTATGCAGCTTCTCTCCTGCACCTACAACATTGGTGCTTTTGGAGCTTTCGCTTCCCTAGGAACTGACCGTGTGTCCAGCTCTTGGTTGTGGCCCTTCATGTTCTCTTCCCACTCTGCTACCCACTCTCACCTGCCCTCAGTCCATGAAGTACAGAGAGACTCCTGTCTTTTACTCTGCTGTTAGTAAAAACACATCTTTAAAATTTGCTCCATTTCTAAATGGAGTTCAAATGCCCAGAAAGAAGCACAGTAAACTCTCATTCTCTCTGCAGTGACCTGTGCAGTGCCCACAGCCTCTCCTGTGAGTAAGTAGCTTGTGTTAATGTTGAAGGGGTGGGGCACAGAGACAGTGAGGCTAAAGGAGGCACTGTTCCATTTCCCAGGCTCATCTGTAGTATTTACTGCTGCCCTCGTTGGAGATGAACTCTCCTAGGCCTGCCAGACATCACTGAGACATGGAAGAAATCAGACAGAAAACAGCTCCCTGACAGGGATGGGTGGCTAGATTTAAACTTGCTTTTTTACAACACTGTGAGGTTTCTGTATTAGCTTTTATTTGGAAGCGATAATGTATGGCATTTTGTGCTGTTTGGTTTTTACTGTCTACTGCAGGCTTTTTTGTGAGCTTTGCACGGCCTCCTCCTCTCCAGGACACTGTTTTAAAGTGTCGCAGTTGTCCACGCTGCCTGAGGTTCTGATATAAAGCTGTACCCTGAGGTCCACATTACCAAGGTGCATGATAGTGATTTGTTACCATGGTAGCAAAAGCCCATTCAAAAACAAAGCTCAGTGTGCTGGTACACCCCTGGAAGGATGGCACTTGCTTGCATGAGGTAGGAGGATTATGAGTTTGAGGCTACATTGTGAGACTTTGTCTGAAAAACAAAAATAACAAACTATTGGGAGTAAAAAAGGAAACAAGACTGGATTACACCTCATCTTAAACCCTGTGTTGTTTATTCTAGAAAGAGAACTTGCAGGCAGAGAATACAGATCTATCTGTTCAGAGGGGAAAACATTAATCAATATAAACACTTAAAGGAAAATTAGAAGGTTCTAATTCAATTAAAAAAAAAAGTTTTGTATCAACTATCAGCAAGACCGGTAAGCAGAATGGGGACTTTATAAATGTTTAGCTGACCTGAACACCCACATATGAGATTAATGAGTTAAAATGAGTTCTAACTAAAACTAGCTGTCTCCACTGAGCCACCCTCATGAAGGTGCCACCGCGACCACAGACAGCACTTCAGGCAGCAGGAGCAGTAGCATGAATCTCTGTTGTAGAAGCACTGTGCACTGTCTGGGTTGCTGTGCTGTGCTGTGCTGTCCTCCCTCTGCTGCCTGCAGCACCTAATAGGGCTGTGTCAGTTGGCATCACACTGATACATTCTGAAGAGAACAGATAGACCTTGACTAGCTGGCTCCAGGGCAAATGCCAGGTGTTGCTCTGCCAGCAGCAGTCTCTCTGAACCCTTTGTAATTGGCTGGTGTGTTTACTTACCACTGTAGCCAGCCAAGATGAATACACCCCAGCCCTCAAAAATGATTTCTTACCTCAGTCTAGCCTGGCCCTCATGCCTCTAAGAGCAGCACCCATGCTAGTGCAGAAGTAGGATACCTGTGGCAGCCAGGAACTGTGGCTCTCATCAAACGGCAGGCAGAGCTCTTGCCAGCTTTACCAGCTTTAACCAGCCCCTCTGGCTGAAATGGGAGGGTAGTGCCACATGGTAAAGAACTTCTAGATGTCTCTAAAAATGCCATGAATAAAGTTATAAACTGTAGAAGTGTTCATGTGTCCTATGGACTCGATAGCAGAGTTTATTTTTGTTCACAATGGCAAGGCTTCTAGAGTCCATGATCATGTGAGTCCCCTGCTCTGGTCATGCCTTCAGCTCCATCCACATTCAGGGGACGAACCAATGAGGTGGGCTGGCTGGCAGTGCTCCAGAGTACGCTGAGAGGTTGATAGTAGTGCAGAATGAAAACGTGGGGGTGGGGGGTAGGGGGAAGCAAGGGAGATCTGAAATTTGTTTTACTGATAAAGCTTTGTGAACTAATTTTATACAATTCATAAAATTTGGTGCCTTGTTCTTAATTACAGTTTGCATGAGATTGAAAAGTTAAGGGGAAGGGTTCCTTTTTGTTATGTCAAGTGGCAGATGGATCTGTAGTGTTTAAAGGATATGTGCTATCAGATTTTATAGAACATTCTTATCTCTTGTGTATGAATGCAAATTGTCCTTACCAGCAAGTTCTTGAGTTCCAATGTCCATAATTGTATTTATAATCATCCATCAGATAGCTGTCTTTCAAGGCAGCCAATATACACTACTGTTGTTCATTGCCTCTTGTATATGCTAAACATTAGTGCTGACCTTTTCTGGAAGGTGACCCTTTCCTGAATGTGTACCACATCCCTATCTGGGGTTGCAGCTTATGTGTGGAAGGGTTTCCAGCTAGTTGGGAGAGCCCAATGATGAGAAGTTAGGCAATCTATGGCAGTGGAATCTTCATCAATTCTGAGTCCTTCTGCACAAACCATCGGGAAGCAGTGTAGGAAACAATCCCCCCACATGTGAACCTTTAGATTGTAAGACAAACCAGTACACTGTGTAATATGCAGAGTGAGTGATGAAAAAATGATGTCCCTGACACCACCACTCTCAGGACTTCCTGGGCAGATACAGCTGGGATGGTGCTAAGTGACTGTGGAAGGTTAGCAAGACTCGGGCTGTTCAATCAGGGCTGTTCATAGCCTGTCTTTCACTCCAGCCCAAGGGTTTCTGCTGAGCTCGTGAGACTTCCCCAAAGGTGTTGACAGGCTCGCCATTCAAAGCGCACTTGGTACTGGGTCTCTCAGCCCAGTTCCTAATCGGGACTAATTAGGTAAAGAGTACATCTTTTGGGGTGAAATTTTCCAGGGTCACTTGGTTTTTACCAGCTAAGAGTGGGTCTTTCAGGTGGTTCTCTTTTTGTCAGTGCTAAAGCACCTTCTCAGGGTTGTGAATGTCATCTCTTCCACATTCCTGTCTGCTCTCAGTCCAGGATTATCTCTTTAACCACTATTTACCTGTCAACTCACACATGGCTGTAACTACACCACAGCTTGCAGCTATGGGCAAGCAGTCACTTTTGTTAACTCTGTCCATACTTAATGCTGGCATGTTTCTCTTAAAATACAACAGCTGCTGATGAAATAGCTCACTGCTACGGTACTTAGCTAGCATGCTTGAGACAATGGGTTCCAGGTCACGTAAACCAGTTTAAACGAAAACTGCCAAACCAGTGTTATGACTTCAAAAAGCAAGAGTAAAGTTACTTGGGATTATATCTTAAATTTGGAATGAAAAAAATATACTTTTAAAAGCCATGTCTTAATTCTATCTAGATTCTGATTTCCAACATAGAAATTTTTTTGAACTAACTAGAACTACTCAGCTATAGGATCATATAGCACACTTTTAAAGTTTTATTCTTCAAAACAAAAAACAAAACAAAACCAGGCTGCTATTTCCTAGCTTAGCCGCAGTCATGTGGGGTTCTTCATCTATAATACAGCTTACAAAGCTGCTTCCTAGTCACTTTATGGGCCTTTGGAAGTAATGGCTTCAAACACAAGCCTTATCCATATATTAATTGTCATGACCCTGCCCCCCCTTTTTTTCAAGGCATGGTCTCACTGTGTAGCCCTGGTTAGTTAGCCTGGAACTTTAGACGAGGCTGGCCTCAGAGATCCACATGCCTCTGGGATTGTGTGCCATGAAGCCCAGTCTCTTAATAATTTCTCAAACAGACTTCAGAGTATCTGTGACTCAGAATAAACTCTAGGGTCTTGATTCATGTTAAGCCAATTCTAGGCCTGAATTTACTCATAGTTTCTGCTAGCCATCATCACATCACACAGGTTCTTCATTCACAAGAAAATGGTAATCCCCATCCCATATCATATATGGCTTAGGTAGTGGAGTGCTTACCTAGCAAGCCTGAGGCTCAAGAGTTTGATCCCAGCACCACGTAAAACCAGGCGTGGTAGAGCACACCTGGACTCCCAGGGTTGGTGGAGGCAACAAGATATGGAATTCAAGGCCATCTTCAACTGAGGCCAGCCTAGGCTGCAGATAGCCCGCCTCAAAAAAAAAAACACCCCGCTTTCTTTCTGTGGGTGTTTCGAAGTTTGGAAGTCACATCATGAGTTTCTGCGGTGAGCTATGCACCTAGGCCCCAGAGAACTGACTGAACAAGGTGTCTATCCACAGATCTAGGAAAGATCTGCATCTAGTAGTAACTCGTCATGCAGCTGTGGCCCAGTTACACTGGCCCTTCTCATTCGTGCCCTGTAATCCAAGACCAGTTCCAAAGGGGCCTTTGCACAAAAAAGCAGTATTTTTTTTTAATGCCCAGTAAATTTGACTAAATGAGACTCTGGAGAGCCTACTTCTAGCACCACCTTGTCCCACGGCCACAGGAGTCTCCACAGAACACAGACTGTGGCACTAACATGAGTCTGGGGGTAGGAAGTTGCTTCCTTGTGCCCACTAACAAGCTGACTCCACCCACACATCAGTGCTCCCTTCTGCCACCAAATCTCACTCTATTCCAACAACAGTGCCTCCCTGGTGTCTGGAAAACCCACCTGGTGAACTCAAATGCCAAACACCACCAAATGGCTTCTTCCCCAGGAATGTTCACCAGCAGTAACTCCTCAAGCATCAGCTATGTAGCTTAGCTTTATCACTGTGGAGTAGGTGGTTCCCTTTCAATGTCTTTTTTTCTATTCTCTTTTTTAAATGAGACAAACATCTCCATTATAATCCATGTTTGGGGCTCATTGCTGTCTCTTGAGTGTGAAACACAAATCATGTTTTTTTGGTTTTTGTAAACTGACTTTTTACACCGTGGTTTTGAAAGAAGTTTCTTATTAAAAGAATAAAACGTCTTTGTGTGCAGGCTTTATTTGAAATCTGTTTTCAACAACCATTACTACTCCTCGGGACAAGGGCAAAGATCACCCTCTGCAGAAATGTAGGGATGCACACCACACACAGCTGTGCAGAGTCAACATTTGAGCTGAAGCTGGGGGCTGCCTCAGCTGTCATTCGGGTAGTATCTTGTGGTGGTCATAGACAGTAGGCTGTCTTGGGAAGTTTGAGTACACAGGAATTCCATTCTCTGCAACCAGATAACAGGTGGTATTAGAAATTGGAAAACAAAAAGAAAACTGCTTTCGCCTAGAAATCCAAGAGGATTTACACCAAGTCTCTCTCCTACTTGTTGTGAATAGCTCAACAGAATTGCTGTCTTTCAGAACTGGAATAGGCAGAGACATAAAATTAAGTGCTTACTTGGCTACACCCCTGGCTGAGGTGCCATCAAATCAATGTCACTCAAGTTCCTGGCCAGCCAAACTCCCGCAGCAAAGAGTCCCAAATTGAGGATCAAGTTCCTGAGTAGAAAATATATTTCATTAACCCTGAGGGCACTGAGTTTGATGAAGCTAATGACATGCCATGGGAAGTTTACATCAGCACCACCTCTGGAGGTGTTGATTGACACTAGGTATAGTGGTACGTCGCCCAATATGCACGTGAGAATTTGGAGTTTACATCTATTCCCAACACAAGCAAAGGCCAACTTAACACTCTAATGTAACAGGCTAAAATTCCGGTTTATGCCTTGGCATCTCTTCCCTGCCTCCTAGGTCAGGGTGACTTTTTAAAAATTATTAAATTGTATGTGTGATACTGCATGTTGACACAGTGCAAGTGTGAAGATCAGAGTACAACCGCAGGAGTTGGTTATCTCCCTCCACCTTGCAGGTACCAGGGATCGAACTCAAGTCCTCAAGCTTGGCGGCAAACGCTTCCACCCGCTGAACCATCGCTACAGCCCAGGTCGACATTCTAGATACCTTGAGAACCACGTGACAGATTTTTTTTTTGACATCAATGCATTTTACGAGCCTACGGCCTCAACAAAACACAGAAAGTTACCACGAAACCACTATGTTGTCAATGTGGTTTTGAAAAAAAAAAAGAAACAGGATTGCCAGCCTCACTAGGAAGGGAAATACAAGTTTATGAGGATCAGAGAGGGGCCAGCCTCGGTTACCTCCGGAAATCGTTCCGATCGGTGGCGAAGCGATAGACGCCGCGGAGCCAGTCTCCCACGTTCTCTGGAACCTCGGGGGCCTCGTTGGCCGAGCCGGAGGCGCTCACTGCCATCCCACTAGAAGCCATAACAGCACCGAGCACCTCCACAGTGCCTGCGCGCGGCTCAGAGTCGGCGCAGGCAGATCGCGCAACTTCCGACTCCGCACTTCCGCCGGCCGGTAGTGAGACGCAAGAAGACCCGCCCCCGGCTGCTTCCACGAGCCTGGAACCCAGGTCGGAGATGGAGCCGCTGCCCCACCTCCCGGTGCCTGGAGCCTATTATCTGTGTAGCGCCACCATTCCGTTAGTTTAAGCAAGGTGCTGACGGTGGGGCTAAACTCAGCCCTTGGGGATAGGAGCTAGCTCACCCAGGAAGTTCTGGGCAGTGGTGTTTCCCCAAGAAACTTTTCTATAGGTTAGAGAACGTGCAGTGTGGATGGAACTGTCCCGCGTGTCTGCCTGCCTTCAGTCTCGGGGTTTTACACAGCAGTCTTGTTATCCTGTTTCATAGGTTCCCCCATCTCACTACTCTGATCTCCAGGCCGCCCCACTAACAAATGGTGCAGTGCTTCCTGGAGATGTCTCTGTCATTTGTCTGGAGGTTTTGGGGGGACTTCCAGGGACCTGGAAGGCGCTGGCCCAAGAAAAAGCCTTCGGGTTCCGACTCAGAGGAAGAGGAGCAGGTGGGGCAGGGGCTGTGCTCTTTGGCGTTTCCGGGAGTCTTTGGGTGCTCTCGGACCTGCCCTTTGGACGCCCCACTCGGGGTTTCCAGAGTGTAGCTGGTGTCTGTAGAGGGAAGTGTAACTTGGGAGGTGATCTTGTCATCCGAGGAGGCATCGTTCCAGTAGACTCTTGAATCGGGTTCTGTTTCCCCTGTTAGAAATGCCCATCTCAGAGCCCCCAAATCTTTGTGCAAGAGGCGGGCCAGGGTTGCGTGCAGCCTCC
>LOJH01031359.1:6797-16854 GCA_001685095.1 Ellobius talpinus
ACACAGACACACATTGACACACACAGACACACACAGACATACACAGACCCACAGATATACCGACACAGATAGACACACAGAGACACACAGATATATAGACACACACAAAGACACACACAGAGAAATACACACACCCACAGATATAGAGACATAGACATACACAGACACACAAAGACACACACAGACAGATAGGTTACAGACACAAACACAGGACATACCCAGATGCACTGACACAGAAACACAGACACACAGAGGCAGACAGACAGACACACAAACACACACACACACACACACACACACAAAGGCCCATGTCGAAACTGCTATTTCTTAGAAGGCTCCAGTGACCCTTCCCTGCCACCAGCACAAGTCCAACTTCAATGTTACACATGTCATAGACTGAGTTTCCTAGTGGAAGGCCCCAGAGTGAATCGTTCTGGGTAATTGATTGGTTAAGAAGCATTTCCAGGGATAAGTATTATGGGAGGAGAAAACATTGTTGAGCCAGAGGGAAACTGACTTTGGGGCAGTCTCTAGGACAGCTCTGGAGAGAGTAAAGTAAAAATCTTAGAACTGTAAAACAAGGGGGAAGTGAGCCTGAGTGTTTCTACTTATTTGTACTTTATACGTATGGAAAACACAATTCCCAAGCTATTGTCTTTCTGTTTTCTTTTTTCTTTCTTTTTTGTGGTATAAGCAAAACAGGCTTCATCTAGGAGGCCAAAAGCAACCCTCTCACTCAGGGAACATGAGTGGATAGTGTCTCCTACTGCACCTGGTATTATGGTCTGGAAACTGCCTGAAGTCCTCTGCTCCACAGAGCATTGGGCTTGTGGTTGGCAGGGTATGTGTGCAAATGGGAAAACACTCAACACAGAGAAAGTGTTCAAAGATGGTCTATGCTCAGTGAATGAATGAATGAATGTGTGATCAACTGAAGAAATTGCTTCACACCATGCAATTTCTAGCCTTTGCAAGAGCAGCTTTGCAGCCAGCATGAACACACAGTCACAATTTTTCTGCATTTGAAGCTATCTAGTCCTTCTGGTGAGAGAAACTGTCATGTATTCCTACTGAGAAAAGAGGGTGCCCCAGCCCCCCAGGAGCTGAGGAGTAGGACTTATTGATGCTTCACTTGAACCACATGTTTCACAGAAGTCTGACCTTCCTAGGTTAAGAGTCTGGGGCCAGCAGGCAGCAGGAACACAAGGCTCTGTGATGCGGAAGCAATAGGCAGCTGGGTGCTCTTTCATCTGAGAGCAGTCAAGGCCCAGCTCCATCAGGCCTGGAAGGGATGGCTGGAGATAAATCCACCGTCCTTGCTGCCCTGCTTGACACTGAGGATGAGAGGAGTTAATTTCATTGACCAGAGCCTCACTGACTGGCTGGGCCTGGGTGACAAATGGCAGAGCCGGGTTGTCATCCAGGGCCAGAAGCTCTGGCCTTTTTTTGACCTTTCTTCATTACTTACTGCAGTGCATCTTCCAAACCTTCTTTCTTGTTCTCTTAATACCTGCCCATTCTCTAAACACATTCTTAAAAAAGAACTTTTCTGGAAGCCATGTGTGGTGGTTGAGCTGCTCATCACAGTACTTAGAGAAGCAGAGACCGGAGAAAAACTTTCAATGCTTAGAAAGTTCATAGACAAGAGTTACATGAAACTTTGTCTCAAACAAGCAACCCTCCTAAAGTTAACTGAGGTGTAGCCCACACAAACTGAAACAGGACGTTTGGAAGCATCCAGTTCAAAGGGTTTTGTCAAGTTTACACAGCCGCACGTGGCATGTGTAACCACTGCAACCAATGAGTACAGCTTTCTTGTTCCCACATGTATTTCTCTCGTGTCCATTTGCAGGCATTTGAAGGCCCAACTCTTCCCTCCAGGCCCAGATACCCACTGATCTGCTTTCTGTCACTATGGATTAGTTTTGTTTGCTTTCAAATATGATACGATGTAAATGGAATCTTTCACTGTATTCTTTCCTGTTGTCTGGTTTCTTTCACTCAGCATTATTATTTTGAGATTCATCCAGGGTTTTGCATTCCTGCAAAGAGTGCGTTCCTTTTTATTGTTGAATAGTGTTTCGCTGTCTCGGTGCATGAAAATGTGTTCATCTATTCTCTTGTTGGTAGACATTTAGGTTGTTGCTAATCTTTGGATACTACGAGTAAAGCTTCTATTCACACATTCCATTATAAATAAAGCCTTTTATTAAAGGATTCCTGTGTTCACATATTTTCATTTCTTTCAAGGAAATGCCTAGAAGTGGCATGACTGAATCATATTTCACTTGATGAACAAGCTACAAACTGGTGTCTAAAGAGAGGCTGTACCATTTCATAGGCTTGCCAGCCATGCAGGGAATCTATTTGCTATATACTCTTGCCAAAACTTGACAGCATCAGGTTTTTCTCCCTCTCCTGCCCTCCCCTTTCCTGACATTATTAGAGATTCAACTCCAGGCTCACACAGGCTAGGTAAGTCTCTGTCACTAAAGCGCATTCTCACTAGGGCCTTTCTCTTTTAGTTTTTTTTTAGTTCGTATGCAGAACCACTACTTTGTGCTTAATTTGCATATTGGCAAAGAATAACAAGCACTTTTTATTTACTGGTTGGTTATTTGTATTATTCTATGCAGATGAGTCTACTAAAGCATTTTGCTCATTTTATTGGGCACACTCGCATTATTGTTGAGTTGTAAGGGATCTATATTCTGGATACAAGTCCTTTGTCAACTAATATGTATTACAAATATCTCCTCTTGGTTTGTGGATTATTTTTTAAAATTGCCTCTTGATGAGGTGAATTTTCACACTTTGATGCAAACCAACAATTTATCTTTAAAAATGGTCTATGATTTATATGGTCATTGCCCTCCAGGAATATTTTTGGCCAATACAGATTCACATTGTGTATTTAATGCTGGCTTTGAACTCTCTCTATAGCCTAGTGCAGTCTTTTTGTCTCAGCTTTTCAAGAACTGAGATTTTTATGCAGATGTCACCATGCCTAGCTCACCTAGGAATCTTTGTTTACTATAGTGTCACAGAGATGTCCCTATTTCTCTATTTTTTAACTACTTAAGCCTTTATACTTAGATCTATGATTTTTTTTCTGAGACAGGATTTCTTTGTATAACAGTCCTGGCTGTCCTGGAACTTGTTTTGTAGATCTGGCTGGCCCCAAACTCATAGAGACCTGCCTGCTTTTGCATCCTGAATGCTGGGATTAAAGGTGTGCACCATCACACCTGGCTATGGCTATGATGTACTTTTTAAAAAGCCACTGAGCTTTCAAATCCCCAGGGAAAATGTCCATGCTGATGGATGAGATACATTGATACCATAGATGGGGTTGTGGTCGGGAGAATCTTGCCATAGGTTTTTCTCCTTGAAGTTCTTCTGTGTCTCTGGGTCCAACCTCCATTAGCACAAAGCCCAGAGGCTACGAAATGAGTGACTGTAGAATAGAATTACATTTAATGAAGTGCTCTCAGAAGCCTAGGTTACCAGCTCGAGGTAGATGACTCAGAGGGTAAAAACAATTGGCATGCAAGCCTGGTAGCCTAAGTTTGGATCCCAGGAATCCTGGGGAAAGGCTGGGCCTGGTGGTGTGTGTTTACAATTTGAATATTTCTATGCTGAAATGGGAGGCAGAGACAAGAGAATTCCCCAGAAACTGATGGAGCACCGTGGTGTAGATAGCACAGCAACACAGTAGCAAGAGAGTCTGCCGCAACAAGGTAGAAGGTGAATGCTGACACCTGAGGTTGTCCTCTTACCTTTTCATGCATGCTGTTACTGGTGGCCACCTTTACATACTGATAATCACACATGCACATCACACATATGCATACACACAAATACATAAGCAAAAAAGAAGTCTGGGTATCAGTGGCCATGTGACAACTTTGGGCCATACATGGTGCCATATGCCTGTAATACTAGCTTTCTGAAGGCTAGAGCAGAAAGAATTCAAGTTTGAGGTTATCCTGGGTTGTATAGTAAGACCTCTCCAAAAAGAGAAAAGACAATAAAAACAAGTAAAGAATACAATTAAAAAAACTCCTCTGTGGGACTGTACCTGGGATGAAGGAGAGAGACTCCACAAAAAGACACTTAGCAGAGTCGTGCCCACAGGAGGCTGCGTCTAAACAGGAGTTTCTCTTCCTATCACAGTTGGGTCGGCAAGACTATATTGTGCCTTATTTGAATTCCAAGTAGAGGGAGAGCCTGGCATTAAGTTTTACAAAGCTGTGTGGATGCCATGTGTTATTGGCCCTCTGTAAACTCACTTGAACCTTTATTTTTAAATTAGAGTGCATGCTGTATTTGGCAGGTCACTGGGGTGAATGGACTTGAAGAACCATGCCGACAGAGCTCAGAGGTGGCCACCAGTCAGCTATGTGTCAGAACGTCTTTGGCATACTTGTTCCAAGTGATTGAAAAATGAGTCCATGTGGGAACTTTCTATTTATTCCCAGGAGCAGGAACAGATGAGAGCTATGGGACAGCTAGACTCTGTACAGCTTACATAGTCACAACCTGTGCTTCCACAGAGTCAGAGACTATCCCGCAAGGTGAAGGTCAGCAGAAGCCATAAGGACAGAAGTGAATGTGGATGTATTCTGAATTGTAGTTTTGAGCTTTGAGATTGACTTCCCTTTCAAAATTCCCCTGTGTGGCTGAATCTACTTTCTTTCCAAAACTCTCTTGTAGAGAGTAATGATTTGCTAGTACGGATGATGATAGGGTGCCCAATTCAGGTGGTCTTGTGTATGTAGAACCCAGAAGCCCCTTTATCAACTTATGTTATCTTCTGTGACTCGCCTGTTCTCTGCCATAAAATGGTAATGCTAATATCTCATGGATTTGCTGTGAGGGTTAAATTGGTTACTACAGCGGTGTTCTGAAGAGGGCCAAGCGCATAGTAATCAACATGGTGAGTGCTGCCTATTATTGTTTTGTTCTGATTGAAATTGCCCTTTCCTGTCTTTGAGTAGTATGCAGACATTGGGTAGTACCTGAGTGTTTGGGAAGGCCTTATCTGCACTTACCGTTTTTTCCTTTGATCAATCTTGGAACTCCTTAGGTGGTAGATTAGTAATTAACAGGCCGGATTCCTGCTAACGTTTATTTAATGTACCAAAGTCTCCCAGTTTCAATGACGTCTGATGGTTTTGGTCTCTGCTTCTACCCCCCCAACCCCTAGAGGCAGTTTCTTCAAGAGGTTCACGAAGTTGGGTTTGAGTCTATGAAAGCACCTCTCTAGTATCCATAGTCCATTCCTGAGGGTCACCATTCTGTGCTCCAGGCCCCAGGGATGCTCATCAATTCAAACCAATCCTCACCGGCACCCTTGAAAATGGGGTGTGGAGATAGGCCGAACGAAGAAGTGGGGTCAAGAGAAACTGAGGGGCTGCCTGAGTAGCACCCAGGAAGCAGTCCCATGAGGAGTTTCCATTAAAATGTCTCCAAAGCAAATGTTTCCAGGGGTACTAACTCCAACAATTAAGTGGGAGCAGGCCTGTGCCCTAATATGAACTAAAAGGAGGCTGCCCTTTGAAGTCACAAGCTAGCAAAGGCCTGTGACATATATTAAAAATTTGTGTTCGACTTGTGGGATGGAAGAAGATAATGCGTTCTTTTTTCTTCATCCTCTTCCCCAAAGCAATTTCTCAGAAAGTTCTCATCCTTGGATGAAATCTCAGGGAGGTCCCGTAGGCTTTCATTCTCATCTGCTCTCAAGTACAATCTAATTTCAAGCACCTTTCCACCTTCCGACTGGGACAGGTACAGGGGACGGCGAGAGTGGCACAGCTGCTGTCTTCTGTCCTCTTTTCCTTCCTCCTTTGGTTACCTTCTCTGCCCCTTCCAGCTCTGTGTCTACCTGTCCTTTCAAGTCCTTCCATACCTGCCACATGGGAAGAAGAGACAGCATTACACAGAGCCAGTCACCAGCCCGGTGCAGTCGCTACCAACCAAGGCACTTGTCAGAATGGAGCATTCAGAGCTGACCTCTACCTTGGCACCTTTCAGGGTCTCTCTGGGATTTGCATGGCTGGGCATCGTTCACTAGCAAGCCTCTGGTGAGAGCGAGACTCCTGTAGCTGTTTTAATTTTGAACAGAACCCAGCAGAGGCTGCTCTGCTCTCATTGCTTGCAGGGTTCACATCTGTGCCCACCACAGCCACTCCGGCCCACCACAGCCACTCCTTTGCAAGGCAGTCACCTCTCCTCATTTGGCATTCAGGACAAGGATAGGTTTGAATCTTCTTACTTCCCAAGGCGGGAGGCTGGCAGTTTGTCATTATGTTCCTACTACTCCAAGAAGCACAATTCAGGTGATAATTAATTCTCCAAAAGGTCTTATCACCCGATTCAAGTAGATAAGGTCCCTGGCCATCATCATCGTGGAGACAGTGATGTCAGCAATAGCCCTCTCTCTTCAGCTTTGAAAGAACTGTTTGATTTCTTTGATGTTGCCTGGATTTGCGATAGGTGCTGTGTCTATAATATGAATCTGTAGCTATTTTGCTCCTGTTGTATAAACTGCTTTTATTTAAATACAGCATTCATATAGCAAAGTGGGTCAATCATTAACTGTGTACGCCTTGGTGAATATTCACAAAGTAAGACTGCCACCTTCACAGGATTTAGAATCACCTAGGAGATGGACCTCTGAATATGTCTGTGGAAGAGTTTCCAGTGGAGTTTAACACAAGTGGGTAGAGACATCCTGAATATGGGCAGCATTATCCCACAGGCTGATGTCCCAGACTGAATTAAATGGAGAAATTAAGTGCATCACCAGCATTCCTCCCTCCCCTCCTTCTGCTTCTTGACTGCTGATGCAGTGAGAAGCTGTTTCAAGTTTCCACCAATATGCCTTCTGTGTCCTGATGGACTGCACCCCAACTGTGAGCCAAAACAAAACCTTCCTCTTTCAAGTTGTTTCCTGTCAGGGATTTGGTCACAGCAATGAGAAAATAATGAATAGTTTCAATCTCTAAATATGAACTGTAGCATGTGTCTTCTGGATAAGAAGAAATTACAGGTAGTGCAACAGGTTCCATATTTCCCTTTTACTTTGTTACCTATATGGTATACCTTATACACCAGTTACTATGGTGGTTGTTTTTTTGTTGGTTTTTTTGTGTATTTTTGAGACAGGGCTTCTTTGTGTAGCTGTGGTTGTCCTGGAACTCACTTCATACACCAGGATGGCCTCAAACCCCGAGATCTGCCCAGGTGCTGATTAAAGGCAAAGTGTTTGTGCCTCCATCCCAAACACTGAGAACTGTTTCCTTGGAATGAAGTGAGTGAAATGTATGTTCATTTTTTGAAATGAATGGAAGAGTATTTCAATGGGAGTCTTTACCAATTGTGGTACACTTTTGACTCAGAGTGACCATGTACATTGGCCATTCTAAAGCACAATACAGGCCAGGTGGGACTATGCTTAGGAAAAAGAGAAATCATGTTGCTTAATAGCCCATCTCTGACACAAAATTCTATCAGATTCATTCATTAAAAACTTATTAGTGAAGAAACTATATCTGCCAGATACCACTATATATTTAGTGTTTGTACACATGAGTGTATAAACATTTAAAGACTATTCTTATACATTCTTGTATTTTCTTTAATTTCTGTGTTATTTAATTTTATCTGTTTGTTGTATTGTTTAATAGTCACTAAAGATGACTGTCAATCATCCCTTTAATTGTGTACATGCAATTCTATAATCTTGTTGTTTTCACCTAGAAATGGAATCTACTTACCCTACCACTGAATCTCTGCTGAACTTGTGACATGTGCTCTGGAATTGACACAGTTTAATTCCAAAGAAATGAGCTCAGATCTAAGAAGTCTGGTGTCTTCTGATTTCATGTTGTTAGACTCTTAAGACCAGACTGCCTGGCTGATATGAAGTCTAAGCAATAACACAAGAGATCATAGAAAACAAACAAAGTGTCCAAAATGACAGCCCCAGCTCTACTTGAACTGAATGCAGAGATGAGTGACTTCAGCTGAAACCCACATGGAGCTAAAATCTACTCAGTTAACTCTAACCAACCCAATAACTATGCACTATAATAAGTCATCACTGCTTTAAGAAAGTTTTACAGTACCTTATGAAGCAATGAGCAATCTAAAGACATATTATTCTTTCCCCTTTGTCCATGTTCTTCACATTTCTAGAATATTTTTTAGATAAAATGAAGATGGAAGTACTTGATTTATTAAGAATATAGATGAAAAAACTATTAGTCAGCTTTTCAGAACTATAAAAAATGCCCAGAATAACTAACTTACAAAGAATCATATCTTAAGCCTCAGGAAGATAGTACACAATGGATATGGTAGTAAGTACATAGCGTGATAAATTTTCCATGTCATGGTCCAGAAGAAAGAAGGAGGAATAAGAGGAGGAAGAGAATAATGATAAGAATAACAAAAACAATAAACAGAAGAACAAGAATAATAAAACAAGAAGAACAAGAAGAGGAAGAGTCTAGGTTCACCCTATCTCCTTTGAGAGCACACTCCAATGACCTTAGGACCATTCATTAAATCCTAACTCCTAAATATTCTACTATTTCTCAATGGTACTGCTTTCAGGACCAAGTCTTTGACCCATAAGGCTTCGAGGGATGTTCAATATATAAACTACAGCATACATCATAGTATGCAAATATACATAACACAAAGACATTGAAAGTAATCCAATATTTTGAATCGTTAATGGAGTATAAGCAAAATATTTTTCTTCTAGAAGCTATAACTAATGACAAATTGCCAAAAAACTTTGGGTGTGATTTGTTCCTTTTTTAAAGTTGAAAATAATTTTTTTCATGCAGTATATTCTGATCACAGTATTCCTTCTCTCATGCCCTCCAGATTCTCCCCACCTTCCACTCATTCAACTCCACACCTTCTTTTTCTCTCTCTTTAGAAAACAAATAAAAACAAACATGAAACACATATACAAAACACAAAATTGAGAGTCATAATATGTAAACAAAAGACCAGTAAGGAAATAAATGCTCAAACAAAATAATATGAGACAAAAATTTCACAAACTATCACCGAGTAACTCTTTTTAAAAACATGACCCAGTGCAACCACTTACTCTAAGACTGTAAATATTGATAAAAGTTCAGATCTGTAGTTCAAATAAATAGTAAGTTCTGTAGTTCAAATTAAAATACGTCTCCAAATGGTACAGTCATGGAATTGACACTGTATCCCATGCCTGACAGTATAGAAGGATAAATCCCAATAATTGATGATCTCTTATTTCCCCTTTTCCTATTTCTCCTGGGATCAACCTGTATTTATTCTAGTATTTTGAAAAACACTCTTATACAAGTACAAGGCTTAATTTAATGTCAAGCAAAAAAAACTGGCACTGAAGTCAAGAGATGTTACCACTTCATGTCAAGACCTATGAACAAACAGACCCTCTTAGTTTGCAGAAAAGATAAGTGGTTCTTCACTGAGGGATAAGTAGAAATGGTTGTCACTGGTTCCTCTCCAGCTTTGGCTAAGCCTCCTTTAGTTCTTCTATCCATATGTACTCTGGGTAGACATTTTGTCTGGCGTTCCATCAGCTAGCTACTTGCCTCAAGAAGATGGAGAGAATATGGAAAGGAGCCAGGGCAGACCCAGAGACACTCAATTTGCCTTTCTCCCACGATATTACACCAAACACAAAAAGAGCATCACAGAGCTCCATACAGAGTCTGTCATCTGTATGACTTTGTCCTCCTTGGACAGAAGACATCTTGTGTCCAATATGTCTGTAATGATTAAGATGCCTTCATTATGATGAATCTCAGTAGTCAACAAGATTTGGCTTTTTGCCATGCTGGAGAAACACAGAATGGTCTCCATGACAAGAGTATTTAGATCAATTGGAAGTCAAGAGTAATTGAGGAGACAGGAAAACACCTGGGGAAAGGCAGAAAGGAATTAATAATAAGTAATTAAAAAAACAAACCTATGAACACTTGATTTTCAACAAAGGAGATAAAAGTATACAATGGAAGAAAGA
>LOJH01031365.1:5326-15836 GCA_001685095.1 Ellobius talpinus
AGAGAGAGAATGATAACATGCCTGTTTCCAAGAGAAGCCCTGGTAACAGGTTTCTGGGTAAATGCAAGTTGCACTGTCTTCCATCAGAGATGACTTGAAAGGAAAGTGCTTTAATGCTAATACTGCAGATGTCTGCAGGAAACTCAGCACCACACTGAACACTGTAGTTAGATAGCTGTGCAGAAAAGTGCATGAAGGAAAGGACTAATGTGCAATACTTCTATTTAAGATAGAAGGAGGAAATAGAAATTGTGATAGCATGCTATTTCAAGTAATAATAGAAAGTACTTGATGTTTACATGGTGAATGGATCGATACTAATTCTGTAGTCAGTGCACATAGAGTCGTTTGGATTATACTAGTGACAAATGCACTCGGTAGAGCTGAAATTTCCACCCTGAAACATTTATTTCTTGCTGCGTGTTAGATGGAATTTTCCACCCAAGTATCTGGGAAGGATTTGCATAAGAATGGTGATGGAGCAGTATTCTCTAATGATGCGCTTTTCTTTGTTAAACTTCAAAAATGTCCATGGTTCATGATGAGGTTTGGGTGAATTGCCAAGCTAACGCTTTTATATTTTCTTTAAAGAGCTTATCTTCCCTGTGTTGTGGGAGTTACTTTATATTGTGGTTAGAAGAGCAGTGGCAGCAAAGCTGAGTCTGTAGCAACTCCAATAAATGTGTCCTCCTCTTCTTCTCCCCAAGAGCTGGGCCCTAGGAAGAAGGGGATTTGGAAGGGTGCTTGGCCACCACTGACTCAGCTCCGGTGAGCCAGACATACATTGATTGGATTCGCTCTCAGCTCCCATACCTGGCTCTCCTGCTCCAGAAGCGAGGATGCTATTCTCCAGCTCAAACAATGACCCTTTGTTAGCCTTCATCAGCAGTGGTCTTGTCAATGGGATGGAGGTCGACCCCACAGCCTGGTGTGCTCACTGAGGTTGGCTTGAATTATTCAAATGAGAGTCTGGGAGCAAATGCTGTTCCTTTTTGTCCTCTCCACAAGAACCTAATGTTCACAATGCCAGGAGGCCAGGGGACTGGAATCTTGGGAATTCAAGGAATGTAGCCATCAAGCAAAAGAAGACTCCTCAGATCCTGCTCTCCATCAACTACAAAAGTAGAAAAAACAAAGACTCAAGCTGGAGCCCTGTCCGGTCGGGGACTGTGCATTAATCTGGGGTTTTAGGCAACAAAGGCTTTGAAAGCCATGTGTTCAAGGAAACTCAGGGGTCACCTAATCCACTCTAGTTTCTAATGCCCAACCTGTTTCCCAGCACAAGTTGGTTTTTTTTTTTTTTNTTAGCTCACTGAGCACCGACTCCTGCTTGAATACCTCTGAGGCTAAAGAACTCACTTCCTTACAAGGACAACCGGGGACCTTCCACACTCTAGACAAGGCCATAAGTCCTTGAGACTCAAGCTGTTATTGAATGTGCACAACAGCCTCCCAACTTTATACATCTGGAAATTGAAGCTATAGGCTGTTACAGAAAGGATTTAAACCTTTGAGTCCCCGGGGTCTGTGTTCGTATCCCCTTTGCCTTCCTTCCCAACGTGTATCATCATTGGTAGACCTGATCCCTTCTCTCTTGGATGTTGGAGACACAGTGAGCATAATTTCAGGCAAAAGCCGGGACACTAGCAGCTCCAGCAGGCTAGGCTAGGCCTCATGCTCCAACACCCTGATTAAAGAGACTCGTGATGGTGAAAAGCAGAGACAAGAGAGGTCATCAACACTCTGGGAAGAGGAACAAATAAAGGAATCCAGTGACTGAGTTCATCTCTAAGTTGTTGGTGTGAATTGTAGGTTTTAGGAGAGAAGGAATCTGGGCAGGGAGCAACAGGTGAGCATGGTTAAGAAGTCCCTGTTATGGGTTTGGCTGGCTGGTCCTTGTCTCAGCCCAGGTTCTGTGAGGTGTTCTGAAGAAGTTGTTGAGGGGTAGATCTAGTACATACTGTTCTAGGGTGCAACATCATCATTCCAGATGACTGCCTGTATCTGGAGTTTGGGGTGTGTGTCTTGCCTAGATGGCCTTGCTGTTTCTGGGATCCAGGGTGGCAGGTTTAGCACAATGACTTGTCTCTGTGCCTTCCCCTTGGAAAGGGGATGAGGCAGGTCATGCAGACAGACATTTTTGAGTGACTAACATGCCTATGCAGAGTAAAGCAGGGATCTGACCCAAAGTCAAGGAGACAGACACAGAATGGAAGGTGGATACAAGGCCCGCTACTAGGCGGATACCTTGTGGCACAAGTGGCTACTTAAAACTCTCTAGGAAAAGCAGCTTCCATGTTAGAACATGGGGGGGGAGCTCACATTGTCCATCTGATGGGATAGCCCTTCAAATATTTGAGGCACTTTTTTGCCTGTCTTCTGTTTTCCTGGTTTTTTTTCTCTCTCTTTTAAAAAAACATGCTTCATTATGCCAATCTAATGAGAGTATAGATTCATTTCCATTCCCCAATATTCTTCTCAAAATATTTTATTACATTAATAGCAATCCTTCTCTGTGTGTGTGTTTTCTGAATGCAAGTGGCTAAAGATACAGTTAGCTTTTCTCATCCATTGCATTTGTCACATTTTTTTTCTGTTGTGATAAAACACCCTAATAAAAGTAACTTAAAGAAGGAAGTTCTTTTTCCTTTTTGACAGGGTTCAAAGATATTGGCAGGGAAGTCCTGGCAGCAGGTACTTGAGGTTTCTGGCTGCATTGTATCTGTAGCTGGGAAGCAGGGAGCTATGGATATTGGCGAGTAGTTCACTTTCTTCTTTTCATTTGGTCCAGCACCTCAGTCTGAAGAATGGCGCTACCCACTGTAATTATTCAGCCACAAATAAGGCTGCACTTCTGGGTTCTAGAGCCACAGACGTGCAGACATGCCCGCAGGCAGAAGTGCATGAATGTTAAAGGGCCCTGGGTGAACCACGTGCCTGCAAGTGTGGTTACATCCACGTATGACTCAGCTAAGCCCTTGCGTGCATGCGTGAGCCCCATCATCTGTGTATGACATAGTCACACCAACCCCCTGTGTGTATGCACTAGGCAGCTTTTAAAATGCTGGATGTGCTATCTTTCTCTCTCTTTCTGTACACTGATTCCCCAGGCCTGTATATGTCCCCTCTAATAAACTCCTAAGCTGGTTTGTTGCATGTTTTGTGGTTCCTTCTCACTCACACCAGGTAATTTCACCCACAAGATGGGTCTTCCACTTCGTTTAACCTAATGGAGATAATCTCTCACAGTCGCGCCCACAGGCTTGTCTCCTGGGTGATTCTAAATCTTGCCAAGTTGATAGTAATAGCCATCTTGTCTATTTACCCTTTTCGGATTTATTTTTAGTTTTTCATTGGTTTAAGCATTTATTGAATGCAAAAGGTATGATGGAATTTTGTTATTCATTTTTCACAGTGCCGTGGTCATCACTTGAGTTTTCATAAAACAAAGCAGGGCAGAGACCAGGCTGTGTTGGGGGATCCAGCTCTAGCAGAGATTCTGTGTGACCTTGAGAAAAGCCCATCCTTTTCTGGGTCTCCCAGTCTTTTTCTGTTGTGTTTGGTGAATATGTTTGTAAGATTGTCTCCAAATCCAGATGCCGCATGGCTAGTCAACTCTCCACCGCTGTCACAGATGACTGATAAGTAAACTTAAAAAGAAGAACGGTTTGCTGTGAATCAAAGTTTGAGAATCAAAGTTGGGTTGGGGTTTGTGAAGTGGTGCGCAATAGTGGGGGGTGTGGTGAATCAAGGTAGCTCATCTCATGGCTGGGAGTCAAAAGCAAGAGGAAGAGATGGACAGCTCACCTCTAATGGCCTAACACCGGCCATTAGGCCACATTTCTTAAGTATTCCACCACTTCTTTATAGTGTTGGGAGCTGAGGGTCAGCTCTCTTAACACAGAAGCCTTTGGCCACATTATTATTTTTTTAAAGATTTATTTATTTATTTATTTATTTATTTATGTATTTATTTATTTATTATGCACACAATATTCTGTTAACATGTACACACCAGAAGAGGGCACCAGATCTCATTATCAATGATTGTGAGCCACCATGTGGTTGCTAGGAATTGAACTCAAGATCTCTGGAAGAGTGGCCGGTGCTCTTAACCTCTGAGCCATCTCTCCAGCCCCCACATTATTGAGCAATACTGTAGCATCATGTACCTCAGCAGCTCAAGGCCACAAAGAGTCACAATAGAGACCACCACTGGGGTCTCTATTAAGCACAGATGCTTATCCTGGACTTTGAGCTACACAAAGCCAAGCCAGAGACATGGAGTTTCAGGCCAGCTCCAGGTTGCCTGGGGTTGTTTCATAGCATTACCTCTTACTGGTGAGTGAGTTGATGCTCATCAGTTTCCCATCGAAGCTCATTTCCCTAAGTGATTGTGCAAAGAAAATTAATGATATGTGCATCAAAAATTTCCTGTCCTATAGTGCCTGGTACTTTATAAACATTAAAATAATGCTGGCTAGGTAGATGTGAATCAAATAACCATAAAAAGTAAAATATTTCAGTTGTGCCAAATGCCTTGAGTATCTGTATGTGGAGCGTTTCCTTGGTTGAGGAAGTAGTAATAGAGGCTGTGGTGGTTTGGATGAGGATGACTTGTTTATTTGAATGCTCTGTACCTGGAGGGTGAAATTGCTTGGGAAGGATTAGGAGATGTGACCTTGTTGGAGAAGGCATGTCACTGGGGGTGGAGGTGGAGTTTGAGGTTTTGATAGCGCATGCTATTCCCAGTTAGCTCTCTCTGTCTCCTACACTGAGGAAAATAATGTATGCTCTCAGCTATGGCTCCACTGCTTTGCCTACTTTCTTGCTGCTATGCTCCCATCCATGATGGACATGGACAATAACTCTTTGGAACTGTAAGCAAGCCCCCCCCCCACTCTGATTGGAGCCTAAAAGGTAGAAAAACTGTGTTGTAAGTGTGTTCCCTGAATTCCACTGGTCCCCAGTGCAGCAGTACTGAGAAGTGGGACCTTTGGGAGGTGCTTGAGTCATGAAGGCTCAGGGATTATGGGTTATTGTAGGAGTGGCCTGCTGTGATGTTCTCAGACATGCTGTGGTATACCAGAAAGCCTTTTTCACATGCTGGGTAGATGCAGTGGCATGTTTTTGCACTCCTCAGCTCCCAGAACTGAGAGCTAAAGCTAAATGGACTTCTAGTCTTATAAATGACATTTGTTAGAGCAATAGGTACCAGGATAAGGTGAATTAGTTCTCTGGAGGTCAGCATCTCAAGTAACTCAGGCCTTCTGAAATGATGGCTAACAAGGGTTTTTGCTTCCTTTAGGGTAGAACCAGTTTCTGAGTTGTGGTCCAGAAGGATTGGTATCACCTGAACCATCTTACCTGGGGACTACTAGGTATTCAAGTTCTAGGCTGAGGTCAGAGCATTTCTCTCCATTCTTCCTATGAGTGGTCAGATCTAAACAGGTTTGAAGGATCAAATTGAATTTTCAAGCAGAGTGTGTTTTTAGGTTGTATTTTTTTCGGGTTTCCCATAGTCCACCTGTGGTCCCATGTTTTGTATTTTTATCGTGAAGCAACCTCTAGAACGGAAGACTGTGGGAAGACTATGGATTCTCTCTCAGTATCTGTCACTTTATCCTCTCTTCCCTCTCTACCATCATTGCCATGATTTTGGGCCCTCATACTTTCTCCTCAGGGCATTTTAGGCTTTTTAAAAAATTTCTTTCTTTGGTTTTAATTTCTTACTGTATTTCCAAATGAGTTCTATACATATTCTCCAGAAAGAAGTTTTATTGGGGTTGGTAATATTATGAGATAAAAATTAATTAAATTGTAAATATTTATTTTCAGAATAAAGTAAGGCTTATTATGGGTGCGAAATCCATACAAGCTGAAAGGATCCATGGTGTCAGGATCTACAGGCAACTAGTGGTACATGTTTATAGCATTTTTGTGAAAAATGTCTTATTTATAGCTGTGATCAAGCTGTATTTATGTCTATTTTTATATTCAAATATTTTGCTTAATATCTACTTTTCTTTAGCCCAAATACATATGTGTATTTTCCTATTTTTGTTACAGAAATTTTGATACACACAAAAGCCAGAAACAGTTTATGACTTTTCCACTCTCACCACATATAAACACCTAGATTAAAAATTTGTCAGACTTGTAGTGGTGAGTTTTGATGTGTAACAGATGGCTCCCAAACCATAACTATGTATTTGAGTCCTAATTCTCCAGAACAGTGATTTGGTGATTCTTTTGTTAGTCTTGGCTGACCGTGTACATCTGGGCTTTGCTGCCACTTGGGGAGGTGACTTTCTTTGGGGGACATCTTGTTGGGCAGGACAGCCTGGGTCCTATATCTCTCATCACTCAGCAGGCTGCTATCTCTGGGCTTCCCCCACATGATGATGGAAAGGTTTCTGCATGAGGAGAGGACAAACTCTTTTCAAGTCTCTTGTATCTCATTGGCTAGGATTTCATTGACTATGGAAGTCATAGGGCCAGCCTCTATTCACGAGGTGGGACCATAGGGCCAGCCTCTATTCACGAGGTGGGGAAATGAACTCTACCTCTGAGAGAACAATGTGCATCATGTTGTAAAAATCTGGCTATGGACAGAAGATGAATATGTGGCCATGTTTATAACCTACCACTTATATGCTGCTAATCTTTAATATCAGCAAATCACCATTTTTATATGTTATTGATGATTTGTCATGAATATAATTTAGATTATATGTTATATGTCACCCGGTAGTCCAAAGCTTGTACAACCATTCCTCTTTTGTTGGGTAGTGAGGTCATTGCCACTTTTCTATTATTATGAATAAGGCTACAATGAATGCTTTTTTTGTATGAAGCTTTTTCTTTTCCAGTTTTAGGATTATTCCCTTGGGATAGTTACGAAAGGGATATTAGTGTGTCAATCATTTTAGCACTCTTAGTACATTTTGCCAAATTGCTTTCCAAAAGGATTGTATCAATTTATACTCCCATCAGAGTGGGTGAGAGTACCCCACTGGGATACTTCTAAAATGCAAATTTGACTATCCCATGCCTAGTTTAAAAATGATGTCTGTTGCATTCCCAAAAAAGACCAGATCACGGGAGACAAAACTACTTCTACTATGTAACTTCTGAAAAACTAAGAGACGGTTTTAACTTGAGAAGACCCTATAGCCAAAGGTCATGAAAGTTGGTGAGGAGTCTTCTTTGACTCTGAACACAAAGAAGATATTTTTATGTTATTCTTCAGTGTGTGGGTCATGATTATGGAAGAATTAACTGAGAGAGAAAGTAGAAAACTTTTGTATCTATGGTATCATCTATTTTTGTATCATATAATCTTTATATATACATATATGTATATATAAATATAGAGTTTAAGTGAAGATTTAATCACAAATACCTCATAACATACATTTATTCTTTTGATTAGAATTCCTTAGGAGATGTGTGTGTGTAAGTGCATTGCACATATGTTTACATGTGTGTAGGGGGCACAGGTCCATGTTGGTGTCTTCTTGAATTGCTTTCCACTTTTACAAAACATTTTATTTTAAAAATGAGCTGGTGTGCGTGCTTGTGCAGGTAAATACGGTGACCCCAGAAGGCAGAGGATCCCATGCAGCTGGAGTCACAGGTGTTGCAAGCTGCCCAACATGAGTGCTAGGAACCAGACTCGGGTTCTTTGCAAGAGCACTGTGTACTCTTAACCTCTGAGCCCCCTGGATGTGACTTGAAATGTTTGGAAACCTAGTTTGTTAGATGGCACTTTGCATTCTTGGACCCTTTCCTTGGTATTCTTCAGAAATTTCATGTACCCAAGTCTCAGGGTTTCGTTTTTCTTCTGCTTCCTTCCAGAGAAGGAGAATAGATATGAGGATGCTTCCTTGAGGTGAGAAGTTCTTCAGCTAAGGGGTTTTAGGTAAACCATCTACAACATGATTGTCTCCAATGCCAAATGACAATGGGCGAAGGAGGGAGCTGTTGATGAGAGCTGGTCCCAAGCCTTGGCAATTTTGCAGAAACTGTCTGATGATGAGTTTTCTGGGCCCAGGGTGCCCAGGTCTGGTTAACCTGTCACTCACAGAACCTTTACACTCTGCCGTGTATTCTATAGCTCCAGCACTCATCCAGGTGACGTCGCCATATTTTAGGTGCTCAGTAACACTGAACACTTTACAGGTCACCATAATCCCAGAACAAAACTCTCTGGATTCCCCCTGGGCTAACTCTCTGGGGAATAGAAGTTTTGATACTTTCTGTAACTCTTCTTTTTTTGTGGAATGTCATCTTCAGGCTCCAGCATGGAAGGTGCCGGAAGGGCTCAAGAGTTACCATATCCAAGTCATCATAGCCTAGGTTTCAGTGTACAGCAGTGTTTACTGTCTTAATTGCAATGGCCCTGATCCTTGAAAGAAAAACATTTTAAATCTTTGAATATCAATATGTAGGAGACTTGAGATGGGAGGCTCAGAGTTTCAGACATTTTTCTCCAGCGAGGCTCTACTGCTCCTATGTGTATTTGTGGGAGATGTGTGGGAACCTGTAACCCAAGAGCACCAGGCTAGCTGGGGAGTGATGATGCTTAACAATGGCCAGCAGTGTCTGAGCCTCAGGCAACAGCCCAGTTAGAGTGTCCTGTTACAGAAGTAATAATGGTTTTCTTGGATGTAACGTTAGGTAGAGTGTAAAGGAATGACTCTGAACGCGGAGAGGGAGAAGTTCTGGGCTGGGGGAGACTTCCTGGAGGACATATACCATGGAAAGAATCCCTAGTAGTAACAGATAGGGTCATCAAAATACTACTTTGTGTAAGAACTTCCCATTCTGTGTTTCTTTGTTTTATAGATGATATAGTAAAGCTTGGAAGGGTTCCTTAACTTAGCCAGGGTCCAAAGAAAGCCCCTGGCTCTGGAGACATCACACACCCTTCCTTCCTATCATGCCACTGACGCTGCTGAAAACCAGGCAGCTGGGGACTGTTGCTAGGGACCAGCTGGGGTGTACCTGAGGACACTTTGCTAGTGAGCAAGAGATACTTCAGCAGGCAGGCGCTAACACCGTTGCTGTAGAAATAGACTACGCCAAGAGTGGCATGAAGTGACCCCTTGTGATGCTTAGCAAAGAGTGAGGCTGTTCGTTTCTGTTCCATGTCATCCAGGTCCTCAGGTAGAAGCCTCAGAGGTTGAGAAGTGGCGTGATCTGATATTTCATATGGGGCCACCTCTGTTTGGGGTTGGTTGTTACTTGGATACCCTAGGTCTTGTCATGTGGCCTCTGTGTATAGTGTGTCCATGTAGAATGACTTCAGCCTTTTCAGCCTGGTGGCTGGCTTCTGCAGGCTAATCTTTGACAAGAGTCAGTTGCTTATGTTTCTTTTGCCTCCCAAAATAGTTCTCCACTTATTGTATACATCATATTCAATTAGGTACAAGTGCAAAGGGGAGGTAAATAGACTTGGTCTTGTGTGTGTAGGTATCATATGTGTGGGTGCACATACATGCATGTGTGTAGAGGTGAGAGGTCTCCAAATTATTTTTCTTTTTGTTTTTTTACTTTTGCATCCTGATCAGTGTTTCCCCTCCTTCCTATCCTGCCAGCACTCCCCTCTTACATCCACTTCTCTGTTTCTTTTCAGAAAAAGGCAGGCCTCCTGTGGCTATCAACTAGCCATGGTATATCAAGTTGCAATGAGAGACTAGCACCTTCTATTAAGACTGGACAAGGCAATCCAGTGGGAGGAAAGGATCCCAAAAGCAGGCAACAGAGTCAGAGATAGCCCATGCACCCACTGTTACAATTCCCACAAGAAGACCAAGTACACAACTGTAACATATGTGCAGAGGGCCTAGGTCAGTCCCATACAGGCTCCCTGGTTGTTGGTTTAGGCTCTGTGAGCCCCTTTGAGCCCAGGTTAGTTGGTTTTGTGGGCTTTCTTGTGTCTGCCTTGTCCTCACTGGCTCCTCCCCCTTTCCCACAAAATTTCCTAAGTGCCACCTAATGTTTGGCTGTGAGTCTCTGCATCTGTTTCCATTAGTTGCTAGGTGAAGCCTCTCTGATGACAGTTGGGCTAGGCATCAATCTATGAGCATAGAAGAATATCATTAGGAAATATTTCATAGACTTATCTATTTATTTGCTTGTTTATTTATTTATTTTACTAGTTGTGTTTGATTCTACCCTAGGTCTCTGGGCTTCTGCCTCTGAGTCCTGGCCCTCAGACCCTGACCCAACCCTGGATCTGGGGTGGAGAGAATGGCTCTCAGAGGCAGTGAACATGCCTCTGCCATGTTGGACTGGGCAGAGCAAGCAGGCAGGACAGAGTTGGTCCTAGCCATGCCCACTTAGCATTAACAAGAAAAAAATGCTCTTCTGATCAGAAAATAATTACAGATACACAATAAAGACCGAGTCAAATAAAAAAGACCTCTAAATGGGTCACAGTGTTGAATACATGTACATAGGCTTGGGAGAGAGAAGAAAAAGAGTACAGAGAGTTATAAAAAGA